>JAVKPL010001426.1:0-16668 GCA_032173675.1 Gastrolobium villosum | reverse complement strand
CGTATTAATTCCTTAAATCGCTCACACGCTTCATACAGACTTTCTCCATCATACATTTGGAAAGATGCTATATCAGCCCTCACTTGGGCTTGTTTTGCTTGGGGGAAAAATCGGGTAACAAACTGCTCACATAGTTATTCCCAACTAGTGATGGAATTCGGGGGCAATGTTCTCCTCCATTCTTTGGCTTTTCCTGCTCGGGAAAATGGAAAAAGCCTCATTCGCATACTTTCCTCCGGAATGCCATGAACTCTGAAATTATCAACTATCTCAGTGAAATTGTCCAAATGACTGTGGGGATCTTCCATGGGCAATCCATGGAATTGACCAGCATTCATGATCACTTGGAACATTGCAGGTTTGATTTCAAAGTTCGGGACATTCAGCGGAGGGGGAACATAGCCTCGTTCTGGGCCATTTCTGAAGGGAGCAGCCATATCATTCAACGATGGCCCTCTTCCTCCGTTCAGTCCTTCATCATTTTCATGATTACTATTATTGTTTCCATTTTTACCATTTCCACCATTATTTAAAACTTCGGCCATTTTATGATTTCTTAACCTTTGAACTCTTCTTCGGTTTCTGAAGGTTCTCTCGGGTTCTGGGTCAAAAACTATTATTTCCAGTCCAAGTTCTGTAGGTTATATGCTCATACAATGGGAAGTAGTTAAATACATAAAAAGAAATTCAAAAATATCAACAGTGTTTCCTCTAAAACGCCCTTTCTTGCCAAATGATCCCCGGCAACGGCGCCAATTGCTTGGTCGGACCGCGAGCTGCTCGGGAATAATTTATATTGTAGGAGCAAGAGCACAGAGCAACAGTCAGATTTGCCAACAGGAGCAATTTACTCTGACTGAGAGCAACCCTCTTCGACTATACGCAAGCGTACGTGTCAAGCAATATAGGGTGTTATAGCCCCAGATTTATCGTCCTCAGGGAGCAATTGTGAAGTAAGAAACGTTCAAGGAAAATTAATTTGTAAAAAATAAATAAATAACAGCAACTATTCTCGACCAAGCTTCACAAAGAGCAATCTCTAGTCAGCTAGTTAAACAATGTTAACCATTCTGAACCTAGATGAGAGCGGTGATAACTTAGTATGATCATCGAATATGAAGGCATCAATTTGAAGTAGATCAAAAGTAATCAATGAGATGAGAGTAAAATCAATAGTGTAAACACAAGTAAAATGTTATGGAAAGAGTTGCAACAAAAGATTGATGTGAGGTTGATTTTTAAGAAAGTTAAGTAGGTGTTTACGGGCTCCATATTTTCATCCCTTTGATTAACCCTGCTTGGTAGCATATTTTATAAGTGGAATCTGCTCCTTCCTTTACTTTGCCTTAGTGTAAGAAGAGAGCAAGGCCTTGCTCCCACCTTACTCCAGAAGTCTTAGAGTTACACACAAGGAAACCATGCTGCCTTCTCAAAAGAGCATGGATTCACATGGCAGTGCTCCTCATTCCGGGTGTTTCTCCCTCCTTTCTTCAGGCTAAACTACCCCAAGATCTTGAGACTGCTCCACACGCCCCTGTCAGTGTTTCATCGACCGAGTGGTCCCGGGATGAGGTTGAAGCCCAAGGGGTTTCACAGAATCAATATATTAAACCAAAGAGCAACTCAGGTTTCATTTATAAAATATGTGTTCCTTACAAAGTTATCCTAAGACAAAAGGGATTTCTTCTATGGAACCCTTCCTACTTAAAGAAAGTTAGCTCCTTGTGAGCATTTTACTTAAGAGAAACAAAAAGAATAATAAAACTATCCTAGAATGCCTGCTTCGTTTTGGTTGTTTGCTATGTTCCTTTTATAGAGGCTTTCATTTAATCCTCACTGTTCCTTTCATCAAGGACTGTGCTTTCTTCGAATCATCTCCAATGGTAGCTCTGCTCCTTTGCAACTCAGCTCTTCATAGGAATACTCTCCAATAGCAGCTTTGCTCCTTGCCAACACAGCACTTGATGGAAGCGGTCCCCCTTGCTTTTGGTTTCTCTTTGTGCGCAAGAATTCTGGGATTAGGGAGACATGCCCACTATTTCTGCTATATCTGACGTGGAGGCTCCTGATTGCTTCATTTTCCTGCTTCTGTACTGTAGCAGGGAGACACCTCCACCTTCTCTGCTGATGCTGACGTGAAGGCTCCTGATTGCTTCCTTTATTTGCTTCCTGTACTGTAGCAGGCTTTATGCTCCCTTCTGCGCAGCATCCCTCTCTCTTTCCTAAATGTGCAGCTCCTCTTGTTGGGTCTTAGGTTTCCTGATCAAAACAAATTAACCCAATAATCATATGTGAAAAAGATAATGTTAATTTTCTCCAAGCCTACTCTAATCCCCGTTTCAAGTATTGCTCTGGTCTGCTTTTTAAAACAATTGCTCCTCATGGAAGAAGGAGGTTAAAGAGAGTGATTTGTAATCAAAACTTGGGCTTGCTGAAACAATATGTACCTAATGGACCTCAACTTTTGAGGACCATCACTGACCAAGAAGCACCAAGGATGGAAGTCTTACAACTCACAGCAGCTGAAACAGAACCATGCTAAACCTGTGGTGACCTTCATGACTCAACAGACTGCCCATCCACTACATTGGTGTGTTATGTTGAAAAGTTTGGCGACAGGAACTTCACCAGAGACAATCCACAAGCAGGAAGCAATACCAATTCAAGTCCTAGATGAACTATTTCCAAAGATCAGAACCATAACCCCCAGTGGAGACCACCCATGAACCACAGACCCTTCAATACTCAACAGCAGCAGTACCAGCAAGGAAGCAGCAGTGGAACATTTGAACAAAGAAGGAACAATTATGTTCCATTCCACAGAGATGACCAACGCATCAGCACCCTGGAAAGCTATGTCAAAGAATATGTCACCAGAAACGATGCGGTGGTTAGGAACATTGAGTCCCATCTGGGACAGATTGCTGCTAGTCTTCAAACAAGAACACCAGGATCACTACCAGGGAACACTGAAGTTCCCTCAACTACTTCTGAATCAACATGAAAGGTAAGTACCATGTCTAGCTAAAGACATTAAACTAAGCGCTGACTGGGAGGCATCCCAGTGGATACCCTTGCTCTCTGACAAAGAGAAAAGTTTTGGGGTGGTTATTCTTAACCACATAGCTCCCAAAAATGAGGGATCGTCTGATGTTCCACTCCATAAAGTCCAAATAAAACACGTTTCGTTCCCGGAACGTAGTTTTGGGGTGTTCCCTGACCACATATATATATATATATAATATTATATATATATACATATATATATATAATATTATATATATATGTATATATACATATATATATAATATTATATATATATATGTATATATATATAATATTATATATATATATATATAATATATAGTTAGATAAATACTAGTATGTTCCTTTTCCCTTCAGTAGTCTAGCATTTTGACTAGGAGTAGTTATTTATCTACTAATTTTCTTTTTCTTTTTCTTTTTGTGTTATATATATATAGTTGTTTGAATAGGAAAATACAAAGGGGAAGTCCCCTAGGTTAGGAGATAAGGGTGGCTGGGACACCTGTCCCTGCTGAGTCACTCAAAAAGGTACGCAGCCATTTCAAATTTGCATTCATTGCAAATCTTGAAAACGTGCCCTGAAAAAGCATCCGTCTCTTCAACCATTAAGACAATTGCACCCTTTTCTCTTCCTTCTCTCCCACGTTCTAACCTAAACCTTTCCATCTCCTCACACTCATCATCATCAGTTACTAGTCACTAACTACTGACCACTCGTTCTGCAACATCCCCATTTCACTACCCATTCAACCTCCTTTCCTCAACCTCCACGTCGCAGAAAACTCTTCGTTTTCCCTCCTCCATTATCTATTTAAACTCAACCATTCCTTTCTTCAAGTTTCACTACTTCCATTTAACTCAGAACCTTTTATCCTCCCTCTGCATTGTGCCCTAACCTCCTTTCTGCTAAAAGATGACTAAGCTATCAGTAAGAGTGACTTCTGTGGCCAGCCGTGACCAAGAACCTGAGCTCACTGAACCCATCATCCATCTATACCCAGAAAGAAACATATCTTTGCAGCAGGACAAACTGGTTCTGCCTCCATTCGTGAGGAAAACCCTGACCAGGCTTCAGTGGCTTCGTTTTGCCACGGATGACCGAGAAATGAATGTCTCCATAGTATGAGAGTTTCTGTACCAAACGAGGAGGCTGCCTCAAGAGGACATCACTGATGTGGTCACAGTAAGGGGAAAGCAAGTATCATTTTCCCCCACTACCATTAAAGAGGTACTCTACCTCCCCACCGTTCCCAACTTTCCATACCAGAAGTATATAGACAGTAAGGGGGTGTCCAGATTCCTGGGAGACCTGAAGGAGACATTAGCCATCAGGAACCCCACCTACACCAAAGGTTCTCTCTGCAAAGGTGAAAGTAAACTGGCCTTTGAAGGCCGATGCATGTAAGGTGTAAAAACAAAAATTTTACTGCGGAAACATACATGCACACAAAGGTTCATACTTTAAGACAGCATTATGTTACCTTGTTTTTGGCCTGATCAGTCAGGGAGATCAGATGTCAGGCTTGAAGGGTTCAAACCCTCTAATGGTGATCCACACCACAGTTCGTCAATGATGCAAGAACTCCTTCTTGAAAGCCACCAGATGAACACCACAGTGAGGCTTGCTATGCGCACAAGTGGAAAGGTGTAGTGAACTACCCTACAGAATAGTGCATAAGATGAAGGAGTGTAGGCTAGGTTTTCTCAAAACTCTAAGGAGAGGAACACACTATGTTATGCGCACACCTTGGAGGGAAGAGAGAATTAATCATTCAAAATGAAAACTAACTTTCAAAATCACTTGAAAGTTGCGCATGAATCAGGGGAGGAAAAGGTGGAGTTGTTGCAAAACAAATCTTGCCAACAACCTCCAATCTTATCCTCATGAAACTAAGTTCAAAACAATTTAAACTTAAATTCATAAACTATCATATAGAATACTTTTCATGCGCATAATTCAGCCCAAAAAAAAGGGTCCAAAAATATTGAGTAGTTGCATTCAAAATTTGAATCAACTCACCAACTGATTCTCTCAAACACCAAATCTGATTGGAGCTTTGTTTTAAGTGACAAGATGACATTCTTATCACATTAATATGCGCCCCAAATAGCCCAAGAATATGCTCCAAAGATTCTTCTTGATCTAAGGAATTTGTTCCAATAAGATTTTATCTTATCCTTTTGTTATGAAACAACTTTTCAAAGCCAATTCAAATTTGAATTCAAACACTTGAATTCAAATTCAAAATTCAAAATTTCAAATTCCAAATTTCAAATTCAAAATGCGAATTTCAAAATTCAAATTCAAAATTCAAAATTCAAATTTCAAATTTCAAATTTCAAATTCAAAATTCGAATTTCAAAATTCAAATTCCAAATTCAAATTTCAAATTTTAAATTTCAAATTCAAAATTCGAAATTCAAATATTTGATTATTAATTTAACTAATTAAATTAATTAGCAATGGCTTGGACTATCCAAGCCCATTACTAAGCTCCATGCACCACCCACCCATTTAGGTGGGCTTCCAAACAGCTTCTTGGGCTAACAACCATTATTAGGCCCAATACCTTTCAAGCTAGTCCATCATGACCACAAGGTGTTAGTGTGTGACCCATTAGGTCCAACTTAGCTTCTGACATAACTGGGCTTGGGCCCAACAAGCCCACAACCCAATTAATGACAACACAGAGCACTAGCAATGCTTTGTTGCCCCAGAACTAGTCAGATTAATGACTTGATCAACCTATTGCACATATTTGATTACCGTATGTATTTCCCTTCATCTCGGTTATCTTCCCATTAACCTAGGGTAAGGAAATGTATCAACCCCTGCGGTTTAGGGTAAGCTTTATTCGAAATAGGGAATCTTCAATTTACTGACTCTAAAAGCAGATCATCCCATGATCTCTTTTACTATGCATAGATTCCCGAGTCCCTGTAAATGTCATCCCGATTTCTCCGGTTTACAGATAACCTAATCTCTCACAGAGATTTGACGAATTCCTTCAGCTTATTACCCTAGCCCTGTGTCCTTTAAGGACACGCCCAACAGTATACCTATGAGTCTCCATGTTTCAGGCAGACGAGGCATACAATCAAAACATGCCTTCAAGAACACAGTCTAGGTAATAACTTCTGGTCTAAGGAAAGACATACCCAAACATAAAGAGATTACTCTAATGACACTATCGGTGAGATTTCCTCATAGAGTCTCTTTTTGGGTCTGTTCAGTGCGAGCTATACTCTTATAGGTCTACCCACGACTTTAGCTAAGATATCTCCATATCTACAGCTCATGAGGTCTTTACCTTGTATCCATATACAAGTAGATAAGTCGTACTAGTCTTACCCGAGATCACTGATCCCCAAACTCAGTGTCTCTAGACTAGGAACATATAATTAGAAATAGACATGCAATATCCTTGAATCTTCATGATCGTGATCTCATCACAGATACTCAAGAGATACTTGTTCTATTCCAAGGGGTTTATCCAGTTCGTTCATATAATATTAACAGTAATATCAAGACACAATATGAAACTGAATAAATAGTGCTTTCATTTATTCGCGACAAACAAAGTTCTACATCTAGTGTCCTTTACTTAATCAAAAGATTGTCTCTAGGACACCCATATACTAACAAAAGGAAGCATGAGGGACGAAGCCAGATTCTGGGCATTGTTTTCCAATTCCAACATCACTCCCTCCACTCATGAAGCCTCTTCCAGTTAGGCACTCTAGGTTCAAATTTACTGCATCATAAAGAACACCCCATTTGATTCAGTACCCCTCATCTATGACAGCCTAAAGAGGGTAATGAGGGAGACAACTGTCTTCCTCCCCTGCCTCATCACAAGACTCTGCATGAGAGCTGGTGTGGAGGCCCACCCGGATGACATCACAAAGGTGGCATCCATCAATGATGCCAAAACATGGAACAATCTGAGGAGCACCTACATTGACACAGACCATCCAATTCCTGAAGACCTCAGACGCACTGTCACCAGTAATGATGAGGAGAAGCTCTTGTGGCCCCTCAGAAGAAAACCACGAAGGCCACTCCTTCAAAATCCTCCACTTCTGCCCACGTTCCGGCAAGAAGAACTATCTCTCCTCCCACCAAGGTAAAAAAGGATGCCCCTGTTGCTGCTGATAGCAAATAGGGAAAAAAGAAATCTCCTGCCAAGGCTCCCCCAAGAAAGGGGGAACGTTCGAGTCAGAGGCTGAAGAGGGTCATCAGCAGCAAGAGGCCAGAGGAAGCATCATCTGAAAAGCTAATCACCCTCTCTGACAAAGAGGAAGAGAGTGAGGACAATGAGCCTTTGGCAAAAAGGCCGAAGGCTGGGAGAACGTCAGCATCTAAACCAGCTGCTAAGGAGACATCCCTAAGCCGTTCAGACATTACATTCTCTGACGTTCCATCCCCACTATCACCACCTGCTCACTCTTCACCACCTATCACATCACAACCCTCTCCTAGGCAACATCAAGAGGAGAGGAGAACAGAAAAAGAAGCAGAACCTGTTGCAAAAACAACAGTGGATGAGCAAGAAGCTCAGCCACCAAAGAAAACTGAAAGAGGAAAGGGGACTCTTGTAGAGTCCCCTAAAAAGAAGAAAATGCTATCCGATCCCAAACAAATGAGTCTGGCAGGTCCCCTCTCTTACCCTGTTATTTGTCCCGATACCTCTGGGGGCGAGGCTCTAGCTAGAGCTTTAGCAGAGGAAGAAGGGATGGTAGTTCCTCCACTGATGGAGGAACCCACTGAAACAATGCCCTCAATATCCTAAGTACCAGAGGCTATCACCAGGCAAGCACCTGAGGCATCTCTGACTGTTGGTAGCATCCAGCAAGCCGTTAATAGCAATCAACAGCAGAAACCCTCTTCCTCTACTCCAGCAATCCCCCTCCCTACAAAGAAGAAATCACAAATTGGGATTGCTGAGATTTTTGAGATGATGGGGAAGAGGATAGAGAAGCTGCTGCCTGCAAAGCAAGCCGTTCCCCAATCTGATATGACAAGCACCAATGATGACCTTAAGTCCCTAAGGGAAAAATTAGATCAACTCTCCTCTTCCTTTAACACCTTTCAGGAACAGCAGAAGGAAGAAAGAGAGCAGCACCTCAGCATCATCTGAACAGCCATCAAAGAAGCCAATGCTGCAGCTTCTGAATCAACACTACAAGTTGTTAAGGGTGAGATCATAAGAGCATCTGACTCCCTGATTTACTCCAACTCCATGCATAACTACAGAGCTGAACTCCTGCTAAGTAAACTCCTCCTCAAGCATGCTGAAGAATGACAAGAAACCAAAGAAGCCCTAAAGGCCTTTGGAACGTACTTGGAGCAGAGGATTTACCAGCTAGAGACAAGGATGGTGAGTGTTAAAGGACAACTTGTCCACATTCGTCATGGCAGGACAATGATGAGATCCACTATCAACTCCCTTGTTGCTATAATCGGTGATCTACTGAAAGACGCTGAGAAATGGCACCCTGCAGCTGAAGTGATAAGATTGAGAGATCTGCTCAGGAGGAGATCACTTACACAAGAGGAAGTTGATGAGGCCAAGGAAGCTGAGAGTGCTCAAAAGGACAGTAGATGTCCTTAGTGAAAAAGAGAAACCCTCCTAATTGTTTTAAAGTTTTTTCTATGTTGTAGTATTTTTCTTTTCTTTTCTTTTCCCTTGTAAATATTATCTTTTTGCAATAAAAAAGACTTTTTGATCAAACTGCTTGGTACATACATTTCAGTTATAGTATTAAGACTGTCCAATCTTTTTGATTAACCAACTACATGAAACACAAAGTCACTGATTAATCATGCTTATTCTTTCTCTGAGTGCTTGAAATAGGAAAAAAAGTGCAGGGAATTTAATCCTCAGATTTTTTAAGGAAGCTGGTCTGTGTGAACTAAAGCTGGTAAGCAACGGAAAAAGGCCAAACACTCACTTATGACAGTGTTCCTGAGCTGTAACCACAATGAAACTTCTAAACTTGCCTTGATGCTGTAAATACTGCTGAGGAACAGATGGATTCCACCGCCAAGGATCAACCAACCACACACTCACCTCCACTTCCTCTATGATACACCATCTGATCAACTAAAAGGATAAGTAACAGATCTAAAAATGAACAAAAAGGACAAAAGAAAGAAAAACAGAGAAAAAGGGAACAGCCATACAAAGGAATTCAAATGAAAATACCAGAAAACCTTCCTGCAAAAAGGGGAAAAAGGTACAAGAAAAGGTGTTCCCTCAAACAGAAAAAGTCAAGTTCAAAGACACAAAAGTAAACGTTCCTTGACCCCACAATTAAGACCATCATTCTTCCACACTTCCATACACTCACCCATCAAAAGATCCTTGGGAGAGAAGAAGATCCTTGGGAGAGAAGACTTCTACACTTCATAGGAAAGCAGCAGAAAGGAAAGTTCTAAAGAATCACATACAGGAATGGATAGAGCAAACACCAAACCCTGAGTGATAGTGAGACAGAAGATCAGCAACCTTCACTTACCTTGGAAAAAATTCTTCTTACTTGTTACCTATGGAGAGTAGCTCATTTTTTGAAAAGTTTATGATTGCTCACTGGCTCAAGTTTCTTTCTGTTGAGCTATACTTTGAAATTGGGTAGCCCAATACAATATTTCTGAGTTGTTTGAGGACAACCAACAGTTTAGTTTAGGGGTGTTTGATGGGACGTAAATTCGTTTCCATCTAAGCCCATTTTGATGACAAAATGCCACACGTTCCCTCATCTGATGAGCAGCTTCAGCGTGAAAATCACTTGTTTTTCACATTTGTGACAAAAACACAGTGGGGGAACGTATGGTGACTTATTCCTTTAAAATATATTAAAATGGGAACGGATTGAGAAGCATTTAATGCACCTGCTCCACTCATTTAATGCCTTTGTCCATTTTGCAGGAAACGTGGATACAAAGTCTTCAAAAAGCAGAGGCGGTGCACCACTTAAGCACCAGGAAACGTGAAGAGCAGAGAATCAAGAGTTCTCATTGGACAAGAAGAAAGCAAAGCATGGGGAGACTGCAAAAAATGGCTAATCATCAATAAATATTGTCCCATCAAGAAATTTGCACAGCTTCTACACACTGTTGCCACCGCCCCGTCCCTTCACTCAAGAACCAGCTCCTGAGGATTTACAAGACTGCCACTCTTCTTCTGCCTATAAAAAGGACATCCCAAACACAAAAGCGTCATCAAATTCTGGAGGGATTGAAGTCCGAAAAGAAGAGATCACCTAGTAGTAGTTAGTAGTTAGATTTTATAAGTTGTGACTGTAGTTAAGTGACAACCCCTCTTCTCTTTTCTGTATCATCCCCTAAGACTCCTCACGAGCATCAAACCATCTTCTCCATTTTTATTCTTCATTATAAACTGTATTTCGATTTAATATAAGTGTTTCTTCTTTTCGTTCCATTCATTATCTCTAAGCTGAATCTCGGGTCTATGGGATATCAGTTTGGAATAATTATGTTTAAAATATCAGCCATGAGCTGAACTATCTGTGGAACGGATAAGTTGCAAAACTCTTAAAGAATTATTTTTGAGACTCTTGACGAAAGCTTTTTGCATTTCTTTGGCTAAGTAAGCTATATTCATTGTGTATTAATGGAAATTGAACACATACTGAGAAAGGAACTTCCATAAGGAAGGGATTTCAGACAGCTTAGCCATTGGGGGAAGGTAGTGTCATGGAAAAAATACTATTGGTCACCTTAGGAATAAGGGGTCACTTCGTACATTTTAAGGTTCTGTACTAAGTACCTGTTGGAGTCAAGGGAGCCATAGGAATATGGAGACTTGTGAGCCATCTAGTCCATGAGCTGAGGAATCAGAGTTGGCAGATAAGGAACAGGGACAAAGCCAAAAAGTGCTAAGTGTTGGGCAGAGAAAATAACTATTTAAGAATGGAGCAGTGAATCTGTTCCTTCTGTTAAACTGTTTTAAAACCATCCACCTTGTTGTCTCTTAATTATAGTTATTGCTATTTTAGTATTTTTACTTTATTTAATCTTGTATCTGTCAAACTCCAATGATTATTATCTCACATTCTTCTAAACAGGAAGGATCACATACATAACGCAGCGAGCAATTGTTTGTCATCTTATTGAACTTACTGTTCCTTAGGAACGTTATCAAGATTGTAAGGAATGTCTGACAAGTTAGTTCATTCACTAACTTTTCTTCTCATTTTCATTCTTTATAAAATAGTATAAGACAATACTTAGAGTTTTATCCTCGTGGGAACGATAATCTGGGCCTTAATACACCCATTATACTTGATGCGTGCACTTGTGCACTTGGGTTGGAAGTAAGGGAACGAATCTGTGTTCTATAGACTCATTTAGAACAGAGGAACGTCCCCCATCAAAACTTATATTTTTCCACCATCAGCAAACCACCCAACAACGACTACCAATAGAAAAGGTACCTCTCACAAGGTTTGGAGCTCTGTCCGACTGTTGCCGATCCAAGGTGTAAACTCGGCCAGTGGCTGCTGGCACGACAGGTGCCGCTGTAGATGGAGTAGGAATCATCTACAAAGGGACCGCCTGAAAGCAGCTCTAGCAGCTGACGAAGGACAATCTCTGGCATAGTGGCCCTCCTTGCCACAATGGAAACAAATGATCTGACCGGTGGCACACGACCCAACATGTGATCTTCCACATCCAGTACACCTAGGAGTAGTGGAAGGTCTAGCTTCACTCCCCTGAGTCGAAGTCCTCTTAAATTGATTCAGCGCCTTCCTAGCAGATAACTGCTTCCCTTTGCCCTTTCCTCCAAACTTCCTGCTTCTCCAAGAAGTGGAGCTACCTGTTCCCTTCACTTCCGATACTTTGGCCTTTTTGGCCATGCTGACCACACATACATCCTCTATATCACGACATTGATGAATCATTATGCAAAAGTCTCTGGATGCCGCTCAAGCTATTGTAAGAACCCGCACCGCTAATTAAGGTAATTAGTAAGTTAATTATGATAATTAGGAAATAATTCCATAATTGACCCTAATAATTATTAATGGGCTTAGATAATTATATTGAGTGAGTAAAAATACTGAAAGCCGCCTTTCGGAAGAAAAGCGCAAATACCGGTTCTGCTACTCGGTAAAAATGCGTACCGGAAAAGTATCCCGGAAAATTATAACGAATGCATGATAATTACTAGAATATTATGTAGGACTTGTAAAACAAGTTTCAAGTCAAAATGACGTAATCTGATGCCAGAACTGATACTGGCTATGGAAAAGCGCGTACCGGAAAGGTGCTCCGAAAAATAAAATAAAAATATGACAAATCTTAGAAAAATGTGTAGGTCCAGATTCTAAAGTTTGAGATCAAGATCTTTTACTTTGCTATTAAGGCTAATACTGTGCGATTAGTGGCTTTGCCTATATATAGACCCATTAAGGGCACAAAACCCTAGGCCATACTCTACCTACGTGACTTGTGGCTGCAGCTGCCACCCTTCTTCTTCTCCTTCTTCCTCTTCTTCTTCTTCTTCTTCCTTCTTCATTCTTTAGCCAAGTTATCACCTTTCATGCTTGTTTAAACACTTGTGAAGGTGAGAGTTAACCTTGGGGCTACATTGTGGCCATCATTCTGAGTTGAGAAAGCTGTGTGTGTGTAGTTAGTGAGCATGAGTTTGGAGCTTTAGTGATGGCTACCTTGTGGTAGTCATTGTGAGCTTCAAAGTGCCTTCTTGTGGTGCAAGAACCCATCTTGAAGTGCCATTTTCGTGCTCCTACTTAGGCTGAGTTTGAGGAACCTTGGGAGAGCTCCAAGAGCACAACTTGCCTCTGTTTTGAACTTTGGTAAGTTACCTCACCATGATCATGAGTTTATGATGCTTAAAGTTGATGTCTTGGCCATGTTTAATGAGTAAACAAGAGGGTATAAGGTATATGAACCTAAAATGAACTAAAGATGCATGCTTTAACGTGTACATGTGTTAAAAGTGGGATCTTTGGGTTGGATATTCACGAAATGCAGAAACTGCATTCTGTCGTGAGATATCCGGATATTTGTCGAACAGATATCCGGATATCAGTATCCGGATATGGTATCCGGATATTGATATCCGGATATGGGATCTGGGTATCCGGATATGACATATCCGGATATGTCCAGTGTGATATCCGGATATGGCATATCCGGATATACCCCTTCTGATATCCGGATATCCTGGGCTCTGCGCAGACAGTAGCTGTACTGTATGAATAGTAAGCTATTGGGTGTGTGTGGACCCTAGTTTAAGGAAGTTGAACTTCTGTAATAAATTAACTAAGTCAGAATCATGTGATTAAGGGCTTATGGCTTTGTTGGAAGCCTTAAGACGTAAAACGTAAAGGAAAGGCGTAGTCTTTAAGTTGTATGCTTGTGATGCATTTATATTGACTTGTTAATGGTCCATATCAGATTGTGATACTGCTGTTTGTGGACTAGTGAGTGGTTGGACTCTTGGCTTGGATAGCTAGCTTGCAAGGTAAGCTTTCGTGTCCTCGGTTTAGCCATTTTGATGTTCCACCATGTCCCATGGGTATGGGTTTATGCATGCTGTGTTACATGCTTTGATTATTTTGGAAATGCTGTTGAGCTATTTATATGCAATGAGCTTTTTATGATGCATGTGGTGTCCACCTAGACGGCAATCCTGAGTATGTAGTACATACAAGATGGAGAAGCATAGCATGTGGGTGAGGTGCAGGTAGTATCCATGTACTCATGTAGGCATAGACGTATTCCTACATTTCTTTGGCCAGTAGATTTGAAAGCACACATGACATGATTAATTGCTGCATCGCATGATTTTAGAACTTATACCGTAATACTGTTTTAGAACTTATATTACACATGTAAGTGAGCTTGGGGTGGAGACTCCTTGAGGACCCCTTGTCTTACTGAGATTTCTTGTTAGAGATCTCACCCCACGTTTGGGGACGCTTATTTCAGGATCAGGTAATGTTGAGGGCTCAGGTGGCAGGAGGCCAGAGTTGAGCTGATTGATGATATGCTGACTGCTGTTATGCTTTTTCTACTGTTGTTTATGTTTTCTGCTTTAATTATGTTAAGTTTATGTTGAGACTATTTGTGGGCATTGTTGCCTTATTTGGTGAGCATGGGGTTTGTCCATGCCACATGATTGTTATCGCCTTTTTATGTTAATGTTGTAATTAAAGTATCAGGATTTTGACCCAGGCTACTTGTGTAGACCTGTGGCTTTAGATACTCACCTTATATTTATGTACGAGGTATTCAGTTAGTTGTCTTGCAATTTACATACAGGCAGTATTTTTATGAAAATGATTAAGTAATCAAGTTGGTTAAGTTAATGACGTCATAATTGAATTAAAGAAAAAGTTATTCCGCATTTTAATTAAGCGTGGCTTAATACGATAATGTGTTAACAATCCGGGTTAACACGGGCTGTTACATTTTATGGTATCAGAGCACTTTCTAGGGAAAAGCCTGTATGTATTGCAATAACTTAGGATGTGTCGTTGCGTGTCTACTTTGCGTTCTCTCTGACTGGTATTTGTCATGATGATGCATATGTGACCACATGGCGTGGGCCTGATCAACTCATTCTTTGTGTAACTTGTGCAGAGTCATGGTGCCACCAAGGAGGAACACGAGTACGAGTGAGGATCAGACGGATCCTGTCCTGGCTGCATTGGCTGAGATGCAGGCGGCCCGACTAGCCGACCAGGAAGCCACGAGGCTGGCAAACCGGGCAATGCTGGACGCTATTCGAGATGCGAACCGGCAAACCACGGCAGAGGTTCTAGAGGAGAACCGGATGGCCAACATGACTATGATGAGAGTCATGTTGGAGGAGTTGAGGGCTGGTCCTGCTGCTGGCCAGGGTCCTCCACCATCTCCACCGCCGCCACCGCCTCCACCTCCGCCTAGTCAACAGGAGGACACCCAGAGCCAGATGGGTGAGGGTAGTCATTTGACGGGGGCTATGCAGACTATCCCCGTGCTTGCTGAGGATCGTGACGAGATCGATCGCCGGCTGAATGCTTTCCGCAAGCATAAGCCACCTACCTTCGACGGATCGTATGATCCCATTGCTGCTGCCAGATGGCTACAGGCGCTGGACAAGATTTTCCGGATCATGCAATGCACAGATCCGCAGAAGCTGCTGTTCGCCACTTATATGCTGGAGGGCGAGGCCCATGAGTGGTGGACCAACCTATCTCAGGTCTACGAGATGCAGGGCCATGTGATGACGTGGCCATTCTTCGAGGAGAGCTTCTTGGGCCAGTACTTTCCTTACGACTCTCAGGAGAGGAAGCAGGGAGAGTTTGACCGATTGGTGCAGGGCTCGTTGTCTGTCGACGAGTACCTGGCCAAGTTTAATGAACTGGTCAAGTTCTCTCATTTCCGCATGGCGAGACCGACTCCCGTTTTTCTGGCGGCCAAGTTCCGGAGGGGACTTAATGAGGATATTGTTGGACATCTCGCCGGTTCTGCTTCGAGAGACTTCGGAGCGTTGGTGCAGCAGTGCCGCGACATCGAGGACTACTGCCGGGCGAGTCAGGCCAAGAGGGCCAAGGTTGAGGTGCCGCAGAGCGCTGGTGGTTCTACTCCCTGGAAGAACAAGAACTTTGCCAACAAGGGCAAGGGCAAACCACCGTTGGCGGCTAAGCAAACGCCAAATCAGTTCAGAAAGACTGCTGCTCAGGGGAACGCCGCTAGACCTCCTGCTCCCAGATGTTCGGGATGCGGGAAGTCACATTTTGGGCCGTGCTCTACCGGTCAGCTGATTTGTTTCCAGTGTGGCAAAGAGGGCCACTACTCCAGAGATTGCCCGTCGGCGAGAGTTGCTGCAGTGCAGGCTGTGCCGTTGCAGATGGTTCCTACTGGGGCGCCAGCCGTGCCACCTACTACCGGACGAGTCTACACACTTGATCGTCAGCAGTCGGACAGAGCTCCGAACCTGGTCAGAGGTACTGTTACCATTGGCGGTTCAGCTATTGATGTTTTGCTTGATTCCGGGGCAACGCACTCTTTTGTTGCTACCCCTATTGCTGTGGGGCTTGAGTTGCCCAGTGATGTGCTTTCTCCACCGATGCGGGTTACCACCGCCACCGGAGAAAAATGTTTGACCTCCACTGTTCATCGCGATGTAGCGTTTCAGTGGGACGGCCGTGACTTCTCGGTAGATCTGATAGGATTGCCGATGGCCAACCTTGAGATTATTCTGGGCATGGATTGGTTGTCCAGAAACTGTGCAATGATTGACTGTTGTGCCAAGAAAGTGGTGATGTCTCCGGGTGGGTCCACAGCCAGTTCCTCACCGTTCATTTCAGTCCTGTAGGCGAGGAGGGCCTTGAGAGCAGGGGCATTTGGCTATGTCATGTTGGGAGGTTTGGTGAGTGGGACACAAGAGGATCTCACTGGCATTCCTGTGGTGAAGGAATTCCTCGAGGTGTTTCCCGAGGAGATTCCTGAGTTTCCACCGCAGAGGGAGATAGAGTTCTCCATTGATTTATTGCCTGGTGTGGGGCCTATATCGTTGGCTCCATACCGGATGTCGCCACCAGAGTTGGCGGAGCTGAAGAAGCATATTGAGGAGCTTTCAGCAA
>JAVKPL010001425.1:0-16376 GCA_032173675.1 Gastrolobium villosum | reverse complement strand
TCACTCCCGTCACCAATCATGCCAGGTCAGCTCAATCCCGTCACCTAAGGTGACATATCCCCCCCAATCCCGTCACATACCCTACCATGACCCAGCCGCACCTGACACCTTTTAATCCCGTCACAAAGTGTGGCAGGAATGGGTGACCAAACCCGTCACATTGTGTGGCCCACCAATCCCGTCACATGGTTGTGTAACCCGTCACCCCCAGGGTCTTTAAAGACCCACAGTCCATCTTTCTCCTAGTACTTTAAATCAATTTTAATCCCGTCACAATGTGTGGCAGGAATGGGTGTTAATGAGAATATATTCCCTGCCAAAAAAAAGAGAATATATTCGTCTGTAAATTGATGTTAACGAATTGATGTTACGAATAACAAGTACGTGACGATCAGTAACAAGTACAAAAGCATTTCTGAGGTATAATAAGTGGATGTTGGTCCCGTTATATATTGTTACGGGAATTGATTTCTAAATTGGGTATATATACATCCACCCGATCAGAGAATGAACTGCTCAAGACATGTGGTAGTTTATTTCTATTTATGTAGTTAAATGGCAGTGACGTTTTGTTAATTTTATTTTCCATCAATTTGCATTGTGAATTTTTTAATGTTAGTTTTTTAGTGTCTTGGTTCTAGTCATCACAATGCTTTAGTTTGGTGCTTATTGCATAAAAACACAGTTCTCCAATGGATCCATTTCGTTCATTTATATATTATAATGGTTCTAAAATTAACGGTGTAGGCGGTTTGAGCTTCGAAGGGGAAAAGCGAGCAATGTATATTGTCCGAGGCTTGTCCATTGAAGATCTACATGAGAATATTCGTAAGAAGTTGAAGTTGCAACAAAATCAGGTAATATCTTCTATTACGGGTAAAGTACCATGTAAAAATCGCAAATATGCAGCTTTAGAAATATCTGATGATGAGGACATAGACATTTTCCTTGCAACATTTGTCCAAAATTGTACTACGTCTCAATTTGTTGAGTTATACGTGGATATTGAGACATCAGAGGATTTGTCAACACCGGTACGAGGTCTGGACCTTAACAGTCAGACACAAAATCCGTTGTCATCAATATTGCATTCCACACAGTCAACTGTTGCAGATGGACAAGAAAGCGAGTATATGGTACATGTTGAAATTGACAATGAAGAGGTCTTGGATGAGGACGACGAAGAGGAAGAGGAAGATGAAGACACTCTATTAGCTAATGACCATGATCAGAATGATAGTGATGCAGGTGATGATTGTGTCCATAACGATAATCCCATATCACGTGAGACTGCTATCCCTATGTCTAATATTGCGGTTGTTCCTGCAGCATCAGGTTATTTACTATTTTGTATTATTAATTTTTTTATTTTTTATTAGTTACCATGTTTTACCATATTTATTTTAATGTTTGTATATATAAAATCTCATATCACGTGACACTGTTATCCCTATGTCTAATATTGCGGTTGTTCCTACAGCATCAGGTTATTTACTGTTTTGTATTATTAATTTGTTTTTATTTTTTATTAGTTACCATGTTTTACCATATTTATTTTAATGTTTGTATATATAGAGGTGACACCATTCTGGGATGCAATTCCACATTATGAGGCTGTTAATTTCGATTACCCTAGCGAAGACATACTGGATGTTGAAGGATTAGGGCGAGCTCCATGGACAAGAGGTGACGAAATGTATGTGAAACAAGAGTTTGGGTCTAAGCGTGATGTCCATGCCGCTATAAAGCATTACTGCATGAAAAAGCATCAAGAAGCTGTGGTGGTTGAGAGTACTACAACAAAATTGTCTATGAAATGTCGTAAACATGAAGAAGGCTGCAATTGGAGAGTAAGGGCAATTAAACCGAAGAATAGCAGCAACTGGGTAGTAAGTAAATGGGACGGAGAACATTCTTGTGTCAGCACAACCCTTTCGCAAGACCACAGACAACTAGATTCACAGTTCATATCTGAGCAAATTCTAGGTACCATGCAATCTTTAACTATTGCAACTCTCAGTTCATATTTTTTTTAATATTGGGAATATGGATATTAATCACTATTAACGAACAAGCTAATAATGTAATGCAGACATGGTGAAGGCTTCACCTTCGGTGGCCGTTATCCTTATTCAAGAACGTGTTACTGGCTTGTTTGGATTTAATGTTTCTTATAGGAAGGCGTGGAAGGCAAAGCAGAAAGCAATTGCTAAGATTTACGGTGATTGGGATGATTCATATGCGTTCTTACCAAGATGGTTCGGGCACATGTTGAACTTTTCTCCCGGGTCTGTTTATCATATTCAACATGAACCGTATATCATGAATAGACAAGTTGTTAACGGGTTCAGGGTTTGTCAACGTATTTTTTGGACTTTTGGTCAATGTCGCGAGGCGTTTAAATGGTGTAAACCAGTTCTACAGATCGATGGTACACATCTGTACGGAAAATACAAAGGGACATTATTGATCGCAACAGCCCAAGACGGAAACAATGAGTTATTGCCAATTGCGTTTGCGATTGTTGAAGGTGAAACCAAAGAAGCATGGGAGTATTTTTTGGCCAATATCCGAATGCATGTAACTGATAAGACTGGTATATGTCTTATTTCTGATAGACATAAAAGCATTATATCAGCAGTCAGCAATCCGGTGATTGGATGGCAACCCCCTAATGCATATCATGTGTTTTGCCTTCGTCATATAGGGAGCAATTTTAATACACGTTTCAAGGACCAATACATGAAGGGTTTTCTAAAGAAGCTAGGTAATATACTGAATGCCCAGTTTATGTTCAAAATAAAGACTTGTGTCAATAGCCGAAGTAAAGACTTGTGTACTTGTGTCAATTTTGCAGGTTATATTCCAAATAAAGACTACTTTGATGCGTCATATGCTGAGTTCTGCAACATTAGTCCAGATGTTGCTGCGTGGATTGAGGCCATTCCAAAAGAGAAATGGGCGCGAAGTTACGATGAGTGTGGACGAAGGTACGGTCACATGACAACTAATCTATCTGAATCAGTGAACAAGGTTTTCAAGGGAGCAAGGAACATGCCAATTACTTCTTTGGTGAAATGCACATATAGTCGACTTGCTCGTTACTTTTTCAAAAGAGGATGTAAAGCACAAAAAGATGCTGATGGTGGGAAACATTTTTCAAAAGTGATTGCGAATAACATGGCTATGAACGGCGAGAGGGCTACATCTATGCGTGTTCGAGAGTATAACGTTGCTCGTACCACATTTGAAGTTGATGACCAGGGGACTTCATTTTGGGTTAACCTTAGTGATGGGAAATGTCAATGTGGTAAGTTTCAGGCTTTCAAAATCCCATGTAGCCATGTTATTGCAGCATGTAAGAAGGTAGCCCATGATGTTGAACAGTATGTGGATCCAGTTTTTAAAGTCAACTCTATTATGCATGTCTATTGTATTCCATTTCAGCCGATTGGTAGTGAAGAAGGAATACCTCCATTTCTCGGACCGAAGCTTATTCCTGATGTATCAATGATGCGTGGACAGGGGCGTCCCAAGTCAACTCGTATTCACAATGAAATGGACGAAATTGAAGAGCAACCGTGCTCTAGCCGAAGTAAATGCACTATTTGCAAACAGTCAGGCCATAACAGGCGTTCGTGTCCTACAAGGCGCATTGCGAATTAATCATTGTGATGTTGTATGCTGTTTAATATGAGTAACTATCTTTCAGTTAATACTCTAATAACAGTACTTATCTTCTTCAATTAACGTCGTTTATATTATGAGTAACTGTTTAAAAGGAAAAAAAAAAACGGACAGCATAACACCTGAAAATTGGACAATCCAAGGATGTGCAACACACAAATGTACCTGTAATCCAGAAATATCTAATCCAAATACATAAATATAAGTACAGTCATCCAAAAAACCATAAATATAAGTACAGTCATCCATAAATATAAGTACAGTCATCCATAAATATGAGATGCCAAATAACGTAGAACATAAACAATCCGTCAGCTGACAGTGAAACATACACTACTTCGATGGTGGAGTATATGTCGGCCAAGGTCTCAAACGCGCATCACGCTCAGGGTTCCTACGAATGACACCGTCCACCCTCTGTGCATCATCCTCGGGCGTAATGTCAAAGTCCTCTGCGGCTGCCTGTAGAAAGTCATCCTGTGTATCATGTGTGTCCTGTGCTGAGGCATGTAGACTGCGTCCTGAATGCGACGTTTCCCCCGGAACATACACTCCTGCAGCTCCACTACTAGACTGAGACCCGTGGTATGCACCGAATGCTGAAAATCCATGTCCAGGCTGATACCCGGAAAACCCACCACCAAAAGGTGTAACAGGGGTGGAAGTCACACTTGTAGGGTGATCAAACTGTGTGCTCAGCCACTGATAAGAACCAGGAAACTGGGTATGAGTGTGTGTAGGCATATGTGGGCTCCACCCGAATGTCATGCCTGCCTCTACCGGTACCGGCATCTGTGTAGGCATATGTCCTGGCATGGGCGACACTGAATTCAATTGTGTAGGTATTTCTGATGACATATGTGTCGGCATCTCTGATGACGACTGTGTAGGCATCTCTGATGACATCTGTGAGGGCATCTGTGTAGGAAACCACTGAATAGGATTAAAGGCCATAGTAGGCCACATGGGTGGTCTATAAACACCACCGCCACGTGGACCAGGGACTGGGATCTCATATGACTGATGCTCAATGCGCGGACGTCGACGACAAATCCCCCTTCCCTCCTTCGCATGAGGCGGTACATCTAACTCGGGATCAGGTACACTAACTAAGTGACCTGATGGTGCACTTGGGCCCGGCTCCGCAACACGACCGAACTCGCTAAAAGCACGTAGTGACTGGTCACAAACCTCTTGAACCTGGTCATCATCCCTCTGAGCACGCATCTCTGGTGACATCTGCCACCATATCCACTCAACACTGTCAACCTGTGACAAGAAATTCCCAAATTAATGATAATGAAAGAATGATAACACAAAAATAATTAAAATCAGGAAAAATGTGTGGATGACAGAGAAACGAACAGTACGTACAATATGACCAATCTTAGCGACCTGCCTCGTCATGAAGCGTCTAGTGTGTGTGAGGTACCAGGTCATATACTCGGAGTTCGGGGACATTATCCCTTGCCAGACATCTGTACTCTGAATGCGTTCATGCCTAGTGTTCCACAATTGTATATGTGGGGCCATCTTCGCTTCCCAATTCTCAGTCATCTTACCCCGTAAGGTAAGATCATGTGCACCACGCAATTGACCTGCAGGTCCTGGGATGTGTTGTTGCATTCCAAATTGCCTCATACATCGATCAGGCTGATGCATCTCCACAATGTGGAATGCTAGTATAGGTGTAACGGCCCTCCACATGTTCTGCATTTGAGGATCTGCGCCTAGAAACTCGTACCCAGCGTCCTTATAAGGCTCCCACACAACCTATAAGAAGCATATATTAGTTGACCACATACAACATATTACTTTAATGTACACAACAAGCAATGTCCTTTCAAACTTCTTACATTATTTCTTCCCATCTGATCAAGCTCAATGCGATAATCTTTCAGCTGAAATTGGCGTCTCCGCAAGACGACATTATTAAACCTACAAAATATAATACAAAAAATAATACAAATAAAATAAGGGAAAACCATACAAAGCATTTACAATCTCAAAGCACAATGAATGTTTTTGTATACCGTCGTCCATAGTGATCAGTTGGTTCACTAGGTAATGGGATGGGTGGTGCTATGGTAGGAAATCTGCTCCATGCCCAAATCTGTAACAACAAGGTACATCCCCCCATATCTTTTGCCCCCGAAGATGTGGCCTGACATAGCTCACGAAAAAGTATAGCGAGAACAGCAGACCCCCAACTATATGTACGAGTATGCTCAAAGTCCCCAGCTAAGAATTGAATGTATCGACAAGGCACTACTGAACTGGACTTGTCACACATCAGAAATCCTCCGAACAGACGCATCAGATAAGCACGAGTGTACCTTATCTGACCCTCGTGAGTAGCTGAATGGTCGGCCCAATTACCCCAATGATGGGTCAACCAACTCATCTTAAGATTCCCTCCGTCCAAATCCTGTTCGAGTGGAGACATTCCCATGTACTGCTGAATAACCTCCTGCCAGTTCCCATGCGTATACCCAGAAACAACTCGACCCTCAGTTGCTAACCCCAAGATGGCCTCAACATCCTGTAAAGTAACAGTCATTGGTTCTATTATATAGCAAACCGGAGACACACACAATGTGGGACTTCTACACTATTCTAACACTAACACTCTTAACCCTAAAAGAAATATATAAATAATACTCCTATTAGCCAAAAGCAACAGTGCTACATCAACAAAATGAAATGACCATAACATAACATCAAAATAAATCTCCTATATGGCCAAAAATCAACAATGTGCTAAAAATGGCGTCGGAATGAACATCAACATGGAAGATGCCGGAATGAATCGGCAAAGACATCTGTGCTGGAATGACCATCAGCAACATGGAACGGTATGGTGCTACGGGCATATGGAAGGTGTGAGTCTCCGGCCTCCACCTCTCAACTAGTGCAGTAATAAGCCGATGGTCAACCTGCCATGAAAAAAATTAAGAAAACAATATCAAGATCTGAACTTGTTATTGCTAACGTAATAATTACAAATAAATAAACAACAATCGTTTTGACAATAAAAACATACCGCTAATCGCCTCATGCGAACCGTATGCCAGAAACCTGCACGCATTAAATGTTGCTGCAAGTCTATAGGGATGTCGTCTGGGTTATGCACATCTGGGTTATCTTCTTGTGTGCGTCCCTTACCCTCTGATGCACGTCTCACTCTCAAGGACTTTAAATGACCTTCGTTCCAAACGACCTGCGATCTGTGCGACTGTTGCACGGCCTGATCCAGTACACCCCATTCTTTGGGACCAGGGTCAATGCAGGATCCATGACTAGCCATTTTGCTAACAACAATTTATAAAAATAAATCAATAAACATAACTGTCATACAATTAAAATATGCTTGTCCAATTACTATTTCATCAATTATACCAACAATACTTTCAGTTATAAATTACCACAATTTTCAAACAACATTTCCATGGCCTTGTTAAATTAAATATGCCACATAATAATTAAAACACTAATTACAATAAATATTTACTAATTACATTCTTTATTGAAAAACAAAATAGAAATTACACTAATTATAATTATTATACATTTATTATAACACAATTAGTAATTAAATTTTACTTTATCATTTTAAATTTTAATTATCATTTTTACTACAAGGTTTCTATAGCATTGATAATTTAAATATGATTACTATATTAATAAAAAAAATAGTTGCAATTATTAATTAATAATTAATAATTACACTGATTATTATTTACTAACAGATTTAAACTATGTTAATTATAGATTACTTTACAAAAGCGTTTTCTGCTTGTAAAGTTTTATAAAATATTTTTATTATTTATTTACAAAACAGTTTTATATTATGATTAATATTATATATATTATTAATATTAATTACGATTACTATTCAATACTTTTACAATACAACATTTTAATTTACAAAACAGTTTCCATAGCATTGACTATTTAATCATTTATTAATATTTTAAATTATTTAATTCTTTCTTTCTTTGAGTTATTTATTATGATTAAATCAGTATTGATAATACAACATTTAATAGGATTAATTGCTATTGTAAACATTATAAGAATATTAACAAAAAATTACTAATTATAATTTTAATATTATAAGGTATGATATCATCCACTTTATTTTCATTTTTACAGTAAATAAAGTATGCTATGTAACAAAATTATATGCACAATCAACTGGTATCACTACATGCTCTAAAAAATACAATAACAAATGATGAATTCTACCATTTGCAAATCTCATGTTCTAAACTCATAAATATAGGGTAGTGAAGTGCATTACTTTTTAGGTCTAGAAATTACAATTCTACTAAATGTTACTATTTGAACGTGTATATATATATATATCACCTTTTCGTTTACTAAAAAAAAATATGATGCAGAGACATTTGCTGATAAACTACTCTACAAATGGTACCATTTTCTCACTCTTTTAATCTACAACAATTAGAATAAAATTAATCTAATGCAAAAATAACAATGAATATGATCATACCTGTAAGAATGACGAAGATGTATGGAGCTGCTTGCAATTTGTCCGCCGGAGGAGAAGCAAAGTAACACAGGGAGAAAATGATAAATAAGAGAGGAGGAAGAGAAGAAAGAAGAAAGAAGAGAGGAGGAAGAGAAGAAGGGAAGAAAGGAGAAAGAAGAGAGGAGGAAGAGAAGAAGGGAAGAAAGAAGAGAGGAGGTGATCGGTGAATGGAAGAAGGGAAGAAAGGAGAAAGAAGAAAGAAGGAGAGGAGGAGTGCGCGCAGGTAGGTGTCCCGTCACCACCTCTGGCGGGTTGCAGACGCGTCAAGTCACCGCTCAGAGGTGGCAGAGTCCCGTCGCCTCCTTTGGCGGGTTCCATCGTTTTCCTGCCACGTCCCACTGTCCGCTACCAGACGCGTCAAGTCACTGCACAAATTGCAGATTCCCGTCGACATAGGTGACGGGTTCCATGGAGTTTCTGCCAGACGCGTCAAGTCACCTGCACAAATGCCAGATTCCCGTCGACAAAGGTGACGGGTTCCATGGATTTTCGTCCAATCCCGTCAGTGAAGTCTACAGGTATGGTGCCGTCAGTCATACTAACGTGTTTGACTGCCTTACTCCCATCATTCATTTCCAAACAGCTTTGATCAAGAGATACATTCAGGCTTTCTTGGCTTATAGTGTTTTTTTAAGTGCTTATCTAGGGAATTAAATTGATCATTTCTTATATTATTTGACATAACATTTTATGTTAGAGAATGTTAATTATTAATGAACAAATCAAAATGATATTGTATAATTTTCTATATCAATATCTTCTCGCTCTGTTTGCTAATCACCATTAATTTACTCTTGTTCCTCTCATATAATATATTTATTTTAGATAACACTTTTAAAGAATTCAATTCCCTTGTTTAATTTAATTGTGTCTTAAAATAAAGTAGTTTAATGAATGCGGAGTTTACAAAATATATATGCCTTATCATTTCTCAAGTTGCTGGAAATAAAATTATCTCTGCCTACTAAATCATAACCGTACAAAGATGGATCAATGGTGATAAACGAAGAGAGAAAACAAATAATCATAACCATTCAAAAATGAATCAATTAATATAAAAAAATAAATAAACAAAACAATGTAATTTTGGGAAGGCCGGAAATAAACTTAACTCAAGTCGTCGGATAAATGTTTTTTGAATAAATATATATATATATATATATATATATGTGTGTGTGTGTGTGAGAGAGTATGGTTATATTGATAAAAAAAAATTACAAACTTACACTATTTTAATGAACAAAATATAAGAGTTTCTTGGTAACTTTCAATAGCTCAGGGCACTTTTACAATTAATTTACCAAGTTAAAACGGATTTTTTTTTTTTTATCAAACCACCTAACAACAAGATTTCTAAAATATCTTTTTTAACTTTAATTTTCTATATATCATTTGTTTAAGAATTTTCAAAATAATCTTTTATTTTTATCATTTTCCAAATGCTTTAGTTATTTATTTTTATTTTTACTAAAGTGACATTGGGTAGTTTTTTTTTTTTCCAAACTCACCTCTCATATACATCGGGTAGTCTAACTTGTCCCAAACAGACTTTTTAACTCATTTTTAAAATAAAAGATGTCACTTTAATTTTTTTAAATGTTGGGAAATTAGCTTTCTGAATTGACTTTCCAACCTTCGGAAATAATAAAAGTTTTGAAAATAATAAAAGAAAAATAGGTATGGTAAAACTTTTACCTAAAAATATCCACAATTTCATCTATACTATGAAACCACTTAAATTTGTTTAGTCTCACAAATGTGATATTTATTGGACGATAAATTGATTAATTAATAATTATATAAGTGAAATGACATAGAAACTAAATATCTTAAGTTAAGTTTTATTCACACACACAACAACAGCAAGGAGAACCACACACGATAAGTAATCAAGGTACATAACAACTTGTGTTGTCGTGTTTCAGAATTTATGCACAACACTAGCAATGTTGTGCAAGTGGTGGATTCATAATTTTTTTATGATGAGGGGCGAAAATAAAATATTAATTTTATAATTATTATTATTATTAAGACTAATAATATAAGTTCATTATTATAAGTATTTATGAAGAAGGGACTAACTATTAATACTAATAGTTTTAATCATTATAAAAATATTAATTTATAAATATAATTATAAAAAAATTAAAATTTAGGAAGGGACAACCGCCAATCCATATCTCTCCTTGGGTCCGCCCATGCTTGTATTGTATGTCGTTTGATACATATAAGTAGTAAACATAACAAATATAATTTTACTACAATACTCTTTATATTACAATGTTTGTTTTGCATTATAAATGTACAAGTCAAAACCATTCAATATATTTCACAAAAAAAAAAACATTCAATATTTACTATGTTATGAAATGAAAGGTTACAAGACAAAGTTAGAAAAATAATAAATAAGATAAATAAGAGTAGAGAAGATAAAGGTAGATTTCTTGTGTTCTCATTTTTCAATCCAATTCCCGTAGGAGGACTCATGTCCTTATATAGGACTTTATACATGAATAGAAAATAATTATATTTTTTTTTTGTGAAAGAAATAATTACATTTTAATTCACCATTAGTGCGGTGGTTATGATAAACCTATAGTTTATAATATTTTTAAGGACTAAAATCATTCTTATATCTTGTCAAATGCATGAAAACTTATAGTTATTTGGCTAAAGAATATGGAGTTTGAATTATTGATTTCTGTTAATGATTTTTACTTATTTTGTAGGACAATTGAGTTGAATTGGAACAATGGTAAAGTTATAAGGAATTAAAGTGATAAATCAGGAGCAAGGATTTAGTGAAAATCTCCCTGAAGCTGTGTTCCGACCAAATTTTTGTATCCCAGATGATGGATTCTGGTCTTCTATTCTTCATAGAAGTTGTAGATCTCTCTTTTATCTTTTCATCTTGACCAATATCACACTAATTGGATGAGTATAGCTCAAGTTATGCCCATAATATAAAATTTTATTTTTGCTATCAAAATAACGTGTTTGTGTGTTTTAAAGCCCAATTGCGATCCAATTAATGCCCATTATATGGTTTTCACCTAAAACAAGGATTCCTACACATATGTAAGCTATTTTTCAAAGGAAACAAACAACACTTGACGCCTGAAGTTCAATTTTGATCATAAAAGCACATTGTTAATGCTTTAAAAAGCCGAAGATGGGTTGGATTCAAGACTACGTTAGAAGCCTTAAAGATTCGGCATGCCATCATACAAATGTAGTTTGGGGATGCTTTTTTGTTTTCTTATTTTCTTGATTCCACCATGCTAGGCTAGATTTTCTTTTGTAGTTAAGGCTAGATGGAATCCAATTAAACCTTTACGTTTATTAATTGATCTTTAATGTAATTTTTTCTATTTATATTGAATGAATATATCTTATCTTAATGCTTTCTATGAATTTGATCTTGTTGAATGATTTAGGGTGATTGTATTTCAATAGGGATGTTAGTACATGAACTATGCATGATAAATTCATCATAGTCTTTATGATTTTAGTGATAGACATAGGTTTTATGTAATCTTGTGATTCTTGCGTTTAATGCTTATTTTCTTGGGGAATAGTCGAGAAACTAAGATTCTTTCAAGATAATAAAGAAGTATGATGTCAATGGATTGAGTTCTAATTAATTTAGGGGAATCGATTGACAGTATAAAAGGACGATTAATTAAGGTTTTAATTCATAACATCAAGGGAAGATTAGGGGAAATCTAAATCATAACTGTGTTTCTTGATTGTCAAGTAACTCAAAATTCACTTCCTTGCTTGTTATTTAGTTTAGTTTTCATAAAATTCTCTTGATCATTTGTCCAACTTAAGCGTAAATGGTGATTAGTGATTGAATTTCTAATCCTTGTGGGAACGATCTCATACTCAATACACTTTATTACTTTTTCTACTGTTGCACTTGCCGAAGTCGCGACAAGTTACAAGGTATATAAAAATCATGAGTTACACTTTAATTCACCAAAAGTGTAGTGGTTACACGGTACATCAAAAGTCATCAAAATCCATATAGTCATCCACTTAAATAATTTTCAACACTGCCTACAATAACCCGCATAGTTAAATCATATTAATTAAAATTAATGCGTAATCAAGGGAGTTAAAATAATGATTTTTGGAGAAAATAGCAAATTGGCATCAGGCGCCTACTCACTGACTTGCTCGCTAAAAAGAGCAGACCAGTAAATTGCTGAAATAGGTCAAAACACTACCTTCTTCCATTTTATCTTTGTTATCTCCTCCTCTCTTTCTATTTCTCTCGTCCTTTTTGGTTTTTGGTTGAAAAATCACCATTTCCTCAACCTCATAGATGCTCCTTAACCCTTGAAGCTAGGAACAACTACATTCTCCATAATCTCGTCCATTTCCTATATTTTAATCACATAAAAACTCACCAAGACAAAATACCATTTTCAGAATCCTTTTGTGTGTATCTAAAGAACTGGGTTTTGAGCCTCTTGGGAGCTTGGGAATCTTCCATTAGCAAGGGTTTTGGCGTATAAGAGGTTAGATGATGATTCTTCTTTGGTTTCCTTGGATTTTGGACATTAGGGGTTAGGGTTTCTTAGTAATTCAAGGGAACCCAAAATTAGTGTTTAGTTTTGTTGATTGATGCTTGAATACATGTGTTTTATGTATGATTGATTGTTGATTATGCTGAAAGTAAATTTGGGCAACCATTAAGCTTAGTTCTTCAAAAATCAGCAAAGAACAAAACTTTGAACCCATATAAATTGATGATTTTAAGTTGGTTAACATGTGTTCATGATGTGTGTGTGTGTGTTATTAAATGATTATTTACCTTGGAATAGGTTATATTGTTGATTGTGGAATTATCAAGTGGTTGGACTATTTTGTGGACAAAGGAGTTGTTGAGAAATTTTATCACCAAGACATCAGCTCTTGGACCTTGGGGTTTTTTCCCTTTGTGGTTCCATTATATTCTGTGAGTAGTAATGGTTTGTATTATATGGTGTGTATTGGTATTGAAATTAGGTGTTATTGCTTAATTATGAGAATATAAATATGTTATGTATGATTGCATGATTGGAGAGATTCTATAGCCAATAGAATGCTTTGATGCCTGAGAAGTGGAGCCCATCAAGACTTTTTCGGAAGTGCTTTGGAAGGAAGAGACCGTAGGGACTTCCCTTGGAACCAGAGTTACGTGGATACAATTCCCATATAAAATGTAAGTGGACTTCATTCATTAGTTGTTAGGTTGCTCATACAAAATTATAATCAAATGAGAAGACATAAAATATTCACAAATAATCATATATACGCTAGTGAAGAGATATTCTCACTGGATGTCGAAACTAAATATTAACCGTCCAATTGCCCGTACATGCTGCTAGTCGCTTGACATGTTAATGTTGGTCGATCGACATTGTATATGCTGGTCATCATGCTAACTTGCATGCTGATCAGCTGGACAGTGTGGAGGCTGGTCTTGAGGGAGATTTACGTGCAAAGTAATAAAAGCATGCCAGAGTCCAAGGGCATTATATAACGCCTCGTATTTCTAAAACATATATTTATATATTAAATGTTGATTAAAGGGTAGGATTAGTGAAAATCCTGAAATTAGGGTTAAAAACTTAAAATACATAAGAAGGGTAAAATGATAATTTATCAAACACGTAACCGCACTAAAGAAAATTTGAGTAGGACGTCTGAAATTAGAAAATTAACCCTGGAAATGGATTCAGAACAAAGAATTGAGTGGTTAGGCAAGTTTCTAGAAATTTGGTAAATAGTATTTTTACCGGGTAAAAATATCGCGGTACAGTTACACTGTAAAGCGTGCCAATGAATTTTGAGCTCTAGATTTGAAAATAAGTTATAAATGGTAAATAGGACTAGGAAATATGATTTTTGGTGAAAATTTATGAAAATTAGAGTGTTTGGGGAAGCGTGCCCACGACGCGCATAACAACTTAAAATTGTGATTTCTCCGAACGACCGGAAAACTCCGGATTCATCTGATCAAGGACAATTAAAGGATAACAGTTAATTTTAAAAATTGAAGTTTCTAAATAGTTTAGGAATTCATGGATGTTTAGTGGAACAAACGGAAGATTTGAATTAATTTGAATCGCGTGAGGTGGCTGTGGGACCTACCCCACTTAAGTATAACATGCCACCTATGATCAGAACACTATTCATTTTCTTCCTCATCCGTTTCTCTCTCCGAAAATCGAGCCCCCCTCCCATTTTTGCAAGTTTTGTGCAAAATCTTCTCCTCCTCCAAACTCACTCATTTCTTACTCAAATCCAACAAAGTTTGCATCAAAGTTTAAGTAAATCATCATCCAAACACAACCCACCCATTAGTTGCTCTTGAAACCTACTCATTTGAGACAAAAACCCCATCTAAGTCCGCGGACAAGTGAGGAACTTTGAGGTTCTTGAAGTTGATTGATCCTCTAATGCTTTGGTATGGTGTGGAGGAGTCCTAGGCCTTACTTGTGAGTAAGTTTCCACACTTTTAATTGGCTGATTTGGTATATTCAAGTTTTAAAACCTAAAGCTATTGTGTATATATTGATATGGTTAGAGAGCTCGAATTGAAAATATGTATTAGATAAAAGTGGCTTAGAATGATGTTTTATAGTGATTGAACTCATAAAAATTATAGAGGAATTGATTGGTAACTTTGGCAAATTTTGATGTGAAAATTCAATACTTTGTGAACTAATATGATTGTAGGATTGTATAATTGAGTTGTGAAGTGTTTGTATGAGTTAATTATAGGATTGTATGATGTGTGGAAGTGTTGAATTGAAAACCTTGGAGTATGCTGCCATGAAGATTTCAGCCATTACAGGACATATAGGGTTTGATGATGAAAAATTCATGCAATTGGCATTTTGAAGCTTTGAGCTAAGTTTATAGTGGTTGTATGTTGAGTTGATGCATTGAACTAGAAACAAAACCATTGGGTGATGTGTGTGTATTCATTTCGGCCATTTAAGGAAAATGTTGCTATGATGGTATTGCATGAAATTTAGGACTTAAATGGGTTGTGGTGAGCTTGTGAAACCATAGGAACCTTGAAACAAAATTAAGAAAATGGTTTGGTAAATTTGGGCTATATGGCAGAATGGTGATGTGTGTGTGGGGATCTTGGTGCTTTGTGATTTTGATTGGTTCCACCTCGTGTTAATGATCCTCGTGTGATCATTATAGGTTGCCTCTTATTGACGTAAACTTGGAGTATTGAGCTTGGTGGGTTGCCCTTGACCAAAGGGATTGTGGTACGTGATTATGTAAATATGCATGTGTAATTGAATAATCATGTATATGTTTGGTTGATAATAATTGAAATGTGAATGACCTATGTGTAGGCATTTCATGTTGTACCAAGCTCGGTGGCATATCAAATTGCAGCTATCAAATGAGAGAGCTTCCATCAGGTAATTCCTTGGAACTGGAGTTTAGTCCCCGTGTGTGCTCCACCTAGGGGTGGCAATTTGGGTTGGCCCGCCCCGCCACCAACCCACCAAAAATGGGGCGGGGCGGGTTGGCCCGCTATTAAATATGGGTTGGAAAAATGAACCACCCAATTTTATGGTGGGTTGGCGGGTTAACCCACCAACCCCCAATTAAAAAAATTTAATTAAAATCAAAAATAAATCATATTTTATGAATTTTTCTAATATTATTTTATTTTATTTCACACTTCACTTAATATCTTTTAGTCTCGATCTTAAATATATACTAATATTTGTCAAACATTATTTAGAAACTCATTTGTCTCCATATATAGATAAGTTAACATTTGTCATAAATAAAATTTTTATTCTTTATTTTTTTTAGGAGTACTAAGATTATCTTTTTTTTTTTGGATATTACAAAAATTTAATAACAAATGAAATACTACCTAATTGTAAAAAAAAAAAAAAAAATTATAACCCGGCAGGTCAACCCGTTTTGACCCACTTCTAGACGGGGCGAGTTGAAGTGGGTTGGTGGGTTGAAAATCTCAACCCAACACGCCCCGTTTTGGTGGGTTGACCCGCCGGGCTCAACCCATATTACCACCTCTAGCTCCACCATGCCCTTGAAGGTAGTGGTTGGAGGTGTATATTGATAGTATATTATAACGAAT
>JAVKPL010001424.1:65000-164612 GCA_032173675.1 Gastrolobium villosum | reverse complement strand
TTATTTATTTGGGTCTTGAAAACCCATTTGGTTGGGCCGCATTTCGAGCATTACAGCCGTTTTGTAATTTTGTTAGTTAAATCCGCACATCATATTTGCCTAAGCTTGGTATTCCAATGCATAGAATGCTAAAAAAGGTTAAGTGTCGACTCTTCAACTATAAAACTGTCTACCCATGAATCGTTCCACAAGATCCAAGCTATGTAGTACCGATATCGACACGGGCCACGTGATACAATATGACATGACATTCCGACACGTTAATTCTAAAAAATGTTAGATTTTGACACGTTAGGACACGTTTTGATATTAAATAATATTTTTAATTTATGTAGCATATATTATATTTAATATTCAATAATTTAACAAAAAAATGAATCTAAACTATAATATTCATAGATTTTGCAAAGAAACATAACATATCCTAAATATTTATATTAAACTCAATAAAATGATAATCGTAATCCAACGAATCTAATAGTTGGAACTAAAAACTCAACGCAAATCAACATTTGAACTTTTTTTTGAATTTCTATAATGCGTGTTGGAGTGTCGGGGAGTGTCAGAGTGTCCGAGAGTGTCGGGAAGCGTCGGACACGACACGTCAGGGTTTTTGAAGTGTCGGTGTTTCATAGCTTTTAAGGAGATATTATAAATGCATTTCAAATCTCCAAAAAATAAATTAAAAAAAATAATTGCATTTCAGTGCTATTCACTCGCAAGATGATTTTAGTCAAATACTCTCACCCACTTTATAAATATGTGATCACATTTTCAGAAATGACATTCTACCATAATTATACTATAAGCTATTTATTTTTTTAAAAATGCTCTAAGATTTTTTATTCTGTTGGATTGAGTATCAGAGTTCTTTGCAAGCACAACATTTTTTTCCCGCTGCAACCATCAATACTTGTGAATAAGTTTCATGAACACACTAATAAAAAACAACCATCATCAACGCTTTATCAAGTTGTAAAAACATAAACTTCAATTCTTTAAATATTTAAATAATAAGGGTTTAACATTTCTAATAATAATTCAATCAGACCTCAATTCTCTTTCATATAGTTAATTGCTTGCACCTCTAATGTAACAAACACGACTAGAAAAGTCTTTATTATCGACGGAAAAAATTCCGTTGAAATTAGTGACGGGATTTTCCACGGAATTTGTTTTCCGTCCATAATTTCGACGGAAAATAGATTCCGTCGAAAGTTTTCGACAGAAAAAGAAATTCCGTCGAAGATCTTCGACGGAAAAGGAATTCTGTCAAAAAAAAATTTAAAAATAAAAGAAAAAGAAATTGAATAATGTGGAATTTTCGACGGAATTTCGATTCCGTCGAAAACTTTTGAAAAAAAGGAAAAGGAAAATAAAATAAATATTGTGGACTTTTCGACGGAATTTCGATTCCGTCGAAGATCTTCGACGGAAAAGGAATTCCGTCGAAAACTTTGGAAAAAAAGAAAAAGGAAAAGAAATTAAATATTTTGGACTTTTCGACGGAAAAGGAATTCCGTCGAAAACTTTTGAAAAAAATAAAAAAAAAAGAAATTAAATATTGTGGACTTTTCGACGGAATTTCGATTCCGTCGAAGATCTTCGACGGAAAAGGAATTTCGTCGAAAACTTTGGAAAAAAAGAAAAAGGAAAAGAAATTAAATATTGTGGACTTTTCGACGGAATTTTGTTTCCGTCGAAGATTTTCGACGGAAAAGGGATTCTGTCGAAAACTTTTAGAAAAAAATAAAAGAAAAAGAAATTCAATTTTATGGACTTTTCGACGGAATTTCGATTCCGTCGAAGATCTTCGACGAAAAAGGAATTCCGTCGAAAACTTTGGAAAAAAAGAAAAAGGAAAAGAAATTAAATATTGTGGACTTTTCGACGGAATTTTGTTTCCGTCGAAGATTTTCGACGGAAAAGGGATTCTGTCGAAAACTTTTAGAAAAAAATAAAAGAAAAAGAAATTCAATTTTATGGACTTTTCGACGGAATTTCGATTCCGTCGAAGATCTTCGACGAAAAAGGAATTCCGTCGAAAACTTTGGAAAAAAAGAAAAAGGAAAAGAAATTAAATATTTTGGACTTTTCGACGGAATTTCGATTCCGTCGAAGATCTTCGACGGAAAAGGAATTCCGTCGAAAACTTTTGAAAAAAAGAAAAAAAAAAGAAATTAAATATTGTGGACTTTTCGACGGAATTTCGATTCCGTCGAAGATCTTCGACGGAAAAGGAATTCTGTCGAAAACTTTTGAAAAAAATAAAAAAAAAGAAATTAAATATTGTGGACTTTTCGACGGAATTTCGATTCCGTCGAAGATCTTCGACGGAAAAGGAATTTCGTCGAAAACTTTGGAAAAAAAGAAAAAGGAAAAGAAATTAAATATTGTGGACTTTTCGACGGAATTTTGTTTCCGTCGAAGATTTTCGACGGAAAAGGGATTCTGTCGAAAACTTTTAGAAAAAAATAAAAGAAAAAGAAATTCAATTTTATGGACTTTTCGACGGAATTTCGATTCCGTCGAAGATCTTCGACGAAAAGGAATTCCGTCGAAAACTTTGGAAAAAAAGAAAAAGGAAAAGAAATTAAATATTTTGGACTTTTCGACGGAATTTCGATTCCGTCGAAGATCTTCGACGGAAAAGGATTTCCGTCGAAAACTTTTGAAAAAAAGAAAAAGAAAAGAAATTAAATATTGTGGACTTTTCGACGGAATTTCGATTCCGTCGAAGATCTTCGACGGAAAAGGAATTCCGTCGAAAACTTTTGAAAAAAATAAAAAAAAAAAGAAATTAAATATTGTGGACTTTTCGACGGAATTTCGATTCCGTCGAAGATCTTCGACGGAAAAGGAATTTCGTCGAAAACTTTGGAAAAAAAAGAAAAAGGAAAAGAAATTAAATATTGTGGACTTTTCGACGGAATTTTGTTTCCGTCGAAGATTTTCGACGGAAAAGGGATTCTGTCGAAAACTTTTAGAAAAAAATAAAAGAAAAAGAAATTCAATTTTATGGACTTTTCGACGGAATTTCGATTCCGTCGAAGATCTTCGACGGAAAAGGAATTCCGTCGAAAACTTAGGAAAAAAAGAAAAAGGAAAAGAAATTAAATATTTTGGACTTTTCGACGGAATTTCGATTCCGTCGAAGATCTTCGACGGAAAAGGAATTCCGTCGAAAACTTTTGAAAAAAAGAAAAAAAAAGAAATTAAATATTGTGGACTTTTCGACGGAATTTCGATTCCGTCGAAGATCTTCGACGGAAAAGGAATTCCGTCGAAAACTTTGGAAAAAAAGAAAAAGGAAAGGAAATTAAATATTGTGGACTTTTCGACGGAATTTTGTTTCCGTCGAAGATTTTCGACGGAAAAGAGATTCTGTCGAAAACTTTTAGAAAAAAATAAAAGAAAAAGAAATTCAATTTTATGGACTTTTCGATGGAATTTCGATTCCGTCAAAGATCTTCGACGGAAAAGGAATTCCGTCGAAAACTTTGGAAAAAAAGAAAAAGGAAAAGAAATTAAATATTTTGGACTTTTCGACGGAATTTCGATTCCGTCGAAGATCTTCGACGGAAAAGGAATTCCGTCGAAAACTTTTGAAAAAAATAAAAAAAAAGAAATTAAATATTGTGGACTTTTCGACGGAATTTCGATTCCGTCGAAGATCTTCGACGGAAAAGTAATTCCGTCGAAAACTTTTGAAAAAAAGAAAAAGGAAAAGAAATTAAATATTTTGGACTTTTCGACGGAATTTCGATTCCGTCGAAGATCTTCGACGGAAAGGAATTTCGTCGAAAACTTTTGAAAAAAAAAAAAAGAAATTAAATATTGTGGACTTTTCGACGGAATTTCGATTCCGTCGAAGATCTTCGACGGAAAAGGAATTCCGTCGAAAACTTTGGAAAAAAAGAAAAAGGAAAAGAAATTAAATATTGTGGACTTTTCGACGGAATTTTGTTTCCGTCGAAGATTTTCGACGGAAAAGGGATTCTGTCGAAAACTTTTAGAAAAAAATAAAAGAAATTCAATTTTGTAGACTTTTCGACGGAATTCGGATTCCGTCGAAAACTTTTCAAAAAAATAAAAAAAAATGAAATTATATTTTGTGGATTTTTCGACGGAATTCGGATTCCGTCGAAAATATTTAATATTTAAGTTTATATCTTTAATTTTTTTATTTGGAAATTAATTGATTTTACATTAAATAATATTATTACACACACTCTTATTAACCCATTTATTAAAATTCAAACAAACTTAATTTAAATGAAATAAGGCTAAATACTTGGCTAATGGGCCAAAAATAACACAGCCCAATAACAAACCCTAACTGCAGTTCAAAGAAAGAAAACATAATTCTATACTAAGAGAGAGAGGCGGCAGACAATGGAGGAGGCGCTTGTTGCATGCTCCAAATAATGACCCGTATACATTTCAACGTCAGCGAGGAGCGGCAATGGCGGCGACGTGCGGTGGCTGCGATGTGCAGCGGTGGCGACGTGCCGCGGCAGCGGCGGCAACATGCGTCGGCAGCGGCGGTGGAAAAATGGTTGATTAACCACATGACGACCATACCCTCAGTTGCAGACAGGAACACGCAAGGGCAGTGGAAAAAAAAAAACTTTCTTCCTGTGTCTGCTTTGAAAAAATGAAACCATCACTGAACATGCATCAGGTTGGTTACTCTCAAAGGTGAGGTAAGGGAAAAAAAATTGTTTGGTATGTGTTGAGGTTTTTTTCCACACAAAGATTTCATTTTTCCGTTAGCCATGGTGTTAGATTTTAATTTCACAAATTGCATGTAGGTTCTTGTTCTTACCTTCGACTGAACTCTCTGCTGTAATCCCATTTCAGCTTTGAACCTTACTAGAAAGCTAGTAGTTGTAGGAGCATCTGCAGTAGCTTAAAGCTAAGAAAGGTTTGGTTTTTTATAATTTATAATCTTTGATCATATATGACCAAACTAAAAAAGAGAAAAAGAGAAAAACTTTAATCATGTAATCATCATAGTGAGTTCCTCAGCGTGAAGGTAAGTTGTGATTTCAAACTCCTTTAAGTTTCTTTGTTAATCTGTAAAGTTAATTTATTTGATTTTGAAATCATTATGTATACTTGCAGGATGAATTTCAGCTGGCCCTCTCGAAGAGGTCTTGGAGTCTGAACTTTTTTTGTTTGTGTTAGAGTTGATACATGTGCTTTGGATTCTAATGGACTGAGTTATTATGCAGTCTTTTTGTGACATTGAAAATCCAGAAAGTTAAGGTTGACCATGTGTGATTGTAAACTTAGTTTATTGCCACATCTGTTGTAAGATGTAAATGATAATTGGTGGTTTAAAGTGATCCAATATAACACTGCAAACAGTTATCTTAATTCTTTATCAGCAATTTCCTCATCCTCCAAAGCTCTTGAACAACATCTTCAATGAACTTGACCTGGTGCATACATGAATTTAATTTGGATGAGGTATGGTTAGAATCAAAGGCAAATGAGGAAAAACAGGTGCCAATGCAGATTCTGTCTATGATGGAGTTTTTTGTTTAACAAACAAGTTTCATGTTTGAATGGACTATGTTAAATTGAGGAAGTAAATACTATACGCATTGGCCAACGTGTGGGAGCTCATGAGTAATAATGCCTGAAACTGTAGGTTAGTACTGCCTTCTGCTTTTTTATTTTCCTTGTTGATTGAATATTTTCTTCCTGTCTTTGCAAATCACATTCATGTTTTTTTTCCCTTGGTGATTTTGTTGAAACGCTTGCAGACCCCACGTATTGTTTCCCTCCTATCAGAGTCTTATAATCCACATGGTGAGTGAGGCTATATGTTTGCTGGAGCCTTTGACATCAGACGTTGTTGATTTTGTTCGTCAAGGTGCCCTCATTGCAATGTCAATGGTGATGGTTCAGATCAGTGAAGCTAGTGATGCACGTGTTGGAACATTTAGGTAATGTATTCCTATGTTTTTGACATTGAGGAAATATATATTTTATTTTCTGACGGTCTCTTATTCTAGGCGACAACTGGAGAAAATAATTTTGGACAAGCACGAGGATACCATGAGCAAGATGGGAGCAATTTTAGCATCTGGAATCCTCGATGCTGGTGGAAGAAATGTGACCATAAGACTACTTTCTAAGACAAAACATGATAAAATTACAGCAGTGGTTGGTCTTGCAGTTTTCAGCCAGTTTTGGTATTGGTACCCTCTGATATATTTTATAAGCTTGTCATTTTCACCCACAGCTTTGATTGGTCTGAACTATGAATTGAAGTCTCCAAAATTTGAATTCTTATCACATGCAAAGCCTTCACTTTTTGAATACCCTAAGCCCATACCCCGTTTTTATTCTCTTAGAAATAAAAAGGGAAACTCATTTTAGGTTACTATGCAGGTCTAGGAGATGTCCATGTGTATGTTAGTTAACTTGCATCCTGTATTCAATTGAGGTTACTTTCTTTATGAACATTCTTTCAATTTAATAAGAATATTAGACTTCAAAAGTTATGCTGCACCACGTGAAACCAATTGGCTACACCACTTTATATATATATATATAGAAGAACACGTATCCAAATTCACTTAAGGTGCAATATATATATATATATATATATATATATATATATATATATATAAGCATTTTTAATTGGTTACTTTCTATCATTTTTTTAATTATTTTATGTTTCTTATTGTTCTCTTCAAATGTTTGTCTTGCATTTAATTGATTATTACTTTCTTTAAAATAATCTTATTCTTTTTATCATTAATCATTCCAGGAAGTTGACTAGTTTGATAGCTTTTACAAAAGAAGCATGCAGGACTTAGGATATTCTTCTATTTATTAAGAGAAGTGGAAAAAAGCATGATGGTTGTGGATTATTTTACAAGCATGACCGGTAAGTTCTACTTTTGTGCAGAACTTAAGTTACTTCTAATTTTGCATAGAGCTGTTTATAATGTGAATTTTGCCTAAAGTTACAGGACCTATATATGACTAGTGAGCTGATTAGATTCTGCACGTGGATACAAGCTTTTTAAATAAGGACTAAGAGAGAACTATAGTAACTTTGCTAATCCCAAAGTCTGTGTTATTGTTGTTATTTAAGAGAGAACTGCAAAAACTTTTTTTAAATTGTAACATGTATTGCCTTGATTGCCATGATGGTGATTTTTGCTTTTATTGTCGTTCTTCAAGACATAAGTTGAGTACTACAACTAATTGTCTTTATATGCAAAATCAGAGTATATATTTTAAAATATAGTTTAACTTTTTAATTTATTTTCCCCTAGATTAATTAAAATATTGCTTTAACATTTGAATATTTCAATATAAAATTACATTTCTATTATTTTCATCCAAAATAGAATATTTGTGGATTTACTATGATGTGGTCTTATTAATCAGACATTTCCCCCACCGTGGACAATTCCAAATTGGAAGATGATGCTCCTGATAAAGAAGATGGTCAAAGATGGAGAAAAAGGCAAAGGGAGGAATATTTCAAGTTCACCTACTCAAAATCATTATCCATGTGTATGAAGACGAGGCTTTTGACGCTAAGTCTGTAAAATTTATCACTCTTAGATTTAAGTACTTGGGGAAGTTGAATATTGTATGTGTTGGAATAGAAGGATATTGTATTGATATAAAGTTCAAAAAAGACATAGAAAATTGTTTCGTTGCAATATGAAGTCAGTTTCGCATTGTGTATTGATATCTTAACTTTTATTTGTTAATTTTTAAGGTTACAATATATACTTATTGTACACCGTTAGCTAATTGTATAAGTTTTTTTTTAATACTTAGTCTTATATATTGTGCATTTAATCTAAATTTTTTGATGGAATTTATTTTCAATCAAAAATATTTACATCAATTTTTGACGGAAATTTATTGATTTTTCATCGATAATTTCTTACGGAATTCATTTTTCGTCGAAAATCATTACAACAATTTTCGACGGAATTTGTTTTCCGTCGAAAACCATTGTAATAATTTTCGACGGAATTCCATTGATTTTCCGTCGAAAACCATTGTGATAATTTTCGACGGAATTCTATTGATTTTTTGTCGAAAAGTTTCGACGGAATTTGTTTTTCGTCGAAAATCATTGTAATAATTTTCGACGAAATTCTATTGATTTTCCGTCGAAAATTTTCGATGGAATTTGTTTTCCGTCGAAAACCATTGTAATAATTTTCGACGGAATTCTATTGATTTTCCGTAAAAAAATTTTGACGGAATTTTTTTTTTCCTTTGAAAACCATTACAACAATTTTCGACGGAATTCTATTGTTTTTCCGTCGAAAATTTTCGACCGAATAAATTCCGTTGAAAAATTTCGACGGAATTGGAAATTCCGTCGAAAAAATTGTTATTAACGGAGAAAAATTTGACTACCTGAATTCCGTCGAAAATTCCATTTTCGATGAAATTTTCACCATTTTCGACGGAAAAATTCCGTCGAAAAAATGGACTTTTCTAGTAGTGAAAATATTGAATTATAATTATACAAAAATTGTTAAACAATTTTAAAATTCATCTAAATATATCAGCAAAACTATATAATTAACCTAGAAAATTATATTTACTCTATTAATAAATTTTTAATAAAAAAATAATTTAATTTCGATGCTTTGTTAATATTAAAAAAGTTTAGACATGGATGATACATCATTTAAGAAGTTTTGCATTTTATTTAGTTGTTAACACAGACAACCAAAAAACACATAATAATATTCAAGAGTTGTTGGTCTAATGACAACCCACCTAGACTCCACGATTTGATATGCTCAAAAGATAATGAGTTCAATTCCTGAGAAGGGTGAAGAGACTCAACCCAAAAATTGGATTAGTCGGTTTCGTTAAGACTTCAAACATCGGTTGATATCTACAAAAAAAAACAAATAATAATAGATACTTCCATTTCTATCAGAAAAAAGAAAGAATATGGTCACTACTATGTAGCTTCAAAGAAGTAACACTGCATAATCTCCGGCCAGAATTGGTGAACAAGAATAGCAAGGGGTCTCAAGGGCGATCTTGGAAACATTCTTCAGAGGAGGGTAACCTCTTACGACAAAGCAACAAATGAAATAAAGGATGTGGAGACTAGTTCTCCCATGACATATCAATGGTGCCTAGGGTGGTGCTTAAGGGGGAGCCTTGGATAGAGAGGCAGGAGGAGCAACGGGTATCTTGAAGGGAAATGTTGTTGCAGCATAATGGTGAAGAGAAAGACTGGGAGTGTGGTGATTTGCATAAGGAAGAGGATATTCAGGGCGTGCCTACAGAATAACAAGATATGAATTATGGAGGCATAAATATGTGGGAGGAAGAAGATGGGAATACTTTTTTTGGGTGCACCAGAAGAGCCAACAGACATATGCAGAAAGTAAAGGAGAAAGTTTTAATAGTGAAACTTCTTGGGTGAATAACATGGTGTCACTTTAATAAAGAAAAAGATAGAAACCCTTTGGAGTTTGGGCTATGAAGGGTAGAGTGAATGACACTGGTATTGGGAATGAGTTCTATGTGGTCTAGTTTAGTAATTAAGAAAATATGGATTTTGCCCTCAATGGAGTCCCTTGGGTAGTACTTGGTCATTATTCATTGCTATGAAAATGGGAGCTAGCGTTTCATCCAAATGATGAGGACATATCAAAGATAGCTACATGGATACGTTTACTTGACATCCCTCTGGAGTTCTATGAAAAGGTTTTCTTCTGTTTGGTGGGTAACTGGTTAGGGAAGCTAATTAAGATTGATGAGACAACAAATGCTCATGTGAGGGGTTGTTTTGCAAGGATTTGTATAGAACTGGATTTGGCCAAACCTTTGAAAGTATAGTATGTCATGGAGGGGATCCCTAAGCAAATTGAATATAAAGGGCTAGGGCTTATTTGCTTTAGGTGTGGAAGGCATGGTCGTAGCAAAGAGTGCTACCCCAAAGCAGTGCAAAGTCAGTCTGTAGAGATTGATTCACAAAATAATGTTGAGATCAAGGAAGCAGAAGGCGCAGACTAGCTTTAGTATTTGGATAGTGATAAATTGAAAGCAACAACCAAGAGGCCAGAGAGAAGCAATGGACGATCATCTACCGATAATGACCAAATAGATTTCTTGGCGTGAGCAATGAGAGACTTCAATGCAATCCAAATGTATAGATACCATTAAAACTATTACGAAATCTAGATGTGATGCCTTAATGAAAGTATGGGATACAATTTAGGTCAATGTATAATAGAATTCTATAGGGTCCACACAGTTTCAAAATAAAGTGCGTGCTGTGACTAAGGAAAATAGGCAAACAAATGAGGTAGATAATGCAACGGATGACATGGTAAATATAGGTAATGATTCCCATGGAACGAACCAAAAGAATCTAAAGAACTAAGCATATCACCTTAGAAGAGGCTTTTTGACCATTATAGCCCTTATGTAATAATTAACTACCAAATTGACCTTGATTATAAATTATTTCAAAAATTTAACCTCTCCAGAAAAGATAACACCAATCTGCCCCTGTTTGACCAAGCCTACCCGGGTACCCCTTCCCTACCCGGGTAGATTTTGAAATTTTTTATCTACCCGGGTAGGGGGGTACCCGGGTATATTTCTTGAATATGGAAAATGTTTGAATTATGTACCCGGGTAGGGAGGCGGGTACCCGGGTAAATAATTCAGATTGAAAAACGAGCAGGGATGGTGTCATGCCAACTGAAGAACAACAACTCCAAATTGAAAATGCCAAACTCAAAGCTAAGGTTTGTGTCCACAAAACTCAAAAACATAGGTTATAATTACTTTTTTGATTTTCTTTATATATAAAATCTAGATTGAAAATTACACTCTTAGAACATTTGTTGGTATAGAAATATACCCGGGTACGCAATTGTCGCCGTCTTCTGTGCCTGCCTCAGAAGTTGCGGTCTTCGATCATCAAAGCTCAATGTCACGTGAAACGTTAACAATAAAAGTAAAACAAAACCAAATCTTGAAAGTGGACGGTGGATAATGTTGTCAAAGCACTAAAATGGACGGTGGATAATGTTGTCAAAGAAGGGGATCACCTCATTCTTGTTATCATTCGCACCTCAGAATACTACGAGCACGGCGAGATGAAGCTCTGGGAAACCACCGGCTCACGTTAGTAATCTCTGTTACCATGCTTTTATACGTGTTGCAATTCATGTAACCGAAATATATATAGGAGCTTATAGAACAAAAAATTCAATTCGGAGTTGTTGTTCTTCAGTTGACATGGCACCATTTCTGCTTGTTTTTCAATCTGGATTATTTACCGGGGTACCCGCCTCCCTACCCGGGTAAATAATTCAAACATTTTCCCAGATTCAAGAAATATACCCGGGTACCCCCCTCCCTACCCGGGTAGATAATTTTTTTCAAAATCTACCAGGGTAGGGAAGGGGTACCCGGGTAGGCTTGGTCAAACAGGGGCAGATTGGTGTTAAGTTTTCAGGTGAGGTTAAATTTTTGAAATAGTTTATAATCAAGGTCAATTTGGTAATTAATTATTACATAAGGGCTACAATGGTCAAAAAGCCCCTTAGAAGAGCATGCAAATCATTTTACACTTAGTAGGGTCCCCACATAGTCAATTATGGGAATGAACAAAAGAGAGATAGTCACAAGAAAAATATATTGTCCCCACCAAACTAGGGAACATTAAGCTAATAACTAAGGAAATCCACTCACATAGGCTTAGGGCCCGTTTGGATAGGCTTTTGAAAAAAGGATTTTTTATGCGTTACTTTTTTAAAAGAATTTTTTTAAAAAGTAAAAATTATTTTGCATTTGGATGTAATATTTAAAAAGTGCTTTTACGTAAAAATGTTATTTGGATGTTAAAATAAAAAAGCACTTTTTAACTATAAAATTACTATTATGTCCTTTTTTTTTTTTGTACACAGTCAGATTGAAGAAGCAAACAACGATGGCTTCCGAGAATTCAGGATTTTCTCTTCCGAAAATTAAAAACTATTCGTATAACCAGAGCACCCCTTTCAAATCACAAAACTGCAAAAAATAACATGAACCTTCAAATCATAAAACTACAAAAATCAAAGCACCATAGATCGATTCACACAAATCTTAACAATAACAGCAAGAAAGAGAGAGGCAGTGAAGGAAATGAAAAAATGAAAATTAACTGAAGGGAAAGAGAGAATAGCGAGAGTGAAGAGAGAGAATAAAAAATGGAAGTAAGAGAAAATGAAAGTAAGAGCAGAAGTAGCGATCCACACAAATTGAGCAGAAGTAGCGAAGGTGAAGGAATGGAAAGTTGCGAAAAAAAAATTTTAAAGGGTGAAGGGAGAACAAGAATGCTGCTCCCTGCTGAGATGGTTCCTCCCAGAAAGATGGGTAAAATTGGTAAGGATAATTTTTTAGTTGCTTCAGGCTTCTCCTTATTTTAAAAGTTAAAATTTTTAACTTTCCAAAAAAGTCAAATTTTAGCTTTTTAAGTTACTTTTGCTTTATTAAAAGCTCACATCCAAACAAGCTAAAATTTCTAAAAGTACTTTTTTTTATAATAAAAAGCAGCTTCTGGAGGGCAAGAAGCCCATCCAAACGCACACTTAATACACACCAGATGTTAGTTGAAGCCCACATTAAGAATTTGACATCTCACTGCTATGGAATGGAAGTGTACCAGGGACTAGAATGTCAAAGCAACAACGAGAATGGGTTCAACAACCCTAAAGAACTAAACCCAAGTATGAAGCTGGTAAATGGTTCTCAGGGATCAATAACAAAGTATGGCAAAGGCCAAGATTTAAGGTGTGGGATCGTAACCAAGTCATATGACTCCATGTTGTGGCGGGCCTATTGGAGTCATTTCCAAGATGGGCTTATATGGGAAAAGGGTGATGGAGAGATAACAAGATTTTGGTTGGATAATTGGATGGTTTGGATTTGAATAAGAGAGATCTTACTCATGCCCCTATACTCTTGGTAGATCTTTATAAAACCATAGCTGCTTGTGCTCCCGAAGGGGTTTGTAATATTCCTTACCTTAAGTAATTTTTGAGTGAGGACATAGTGGCCAAGGTAGGTAGTACCTCGTTACAGTTGGATGAAAGCTTAAACTATATATAAGTTTGACTAAAGAACCATATACCCCCATCCCTAGTTAAAGTTACGTACACAAAATTAATGCAATTTTCAGTGTCCCAAGACAACGCAATATGGAAGAAGGTTTGGTTTTGGAAAGGGCCTAAATGAATGAAAACCATGATGTGGTGGCTCTATTAACAAGTTACCCGTGAGAAGTAGAACGAGCAAGAGTAATAAGGGCTCTAACGGGTGTAACAACTTCCCTAACCATGAGAGGCCCTCATTAACATCTTGCACGATTGGAAAGACATGCAAAGTATTTGGCAATATTGGTTTAGGGGTCGTGTGCCTCAAGGATTTTTCAACTTGGATCTCCAGGCTTAGCTTCATAGAAATGCGGGGAGTTTGTGGGTACATAACTTCGATTTTGACTCGAGAGACCTTTTTTTCTCTGCTTGTTGGTATCTGTGGACTTGGAGTAACTATTATATTCACGATGATAGCTTTCAAAGGCCTTATAGGGGTAAGACCAATAGCCAGGGAAAAGTATAAGATTTGATGAGGGAGTGTCACTAGTGATCAACATCCTAGACATTGGAAGCCCCAAGAACTAGGTTAGTTAACGATTAATATTGATGGTTCATCTTGCATCGTAAAACAAGAAAATTGCAGCGATGGCCATAATGGTGATTTCCTAGGTGGTTTTAGCTTAAGCATAGGGTATTGCAACCCTCTAGACACTAAGTTATGGGGAATCCTCAAGGGATTGGAGATGGCTTGGGGAACAAGTGCAATTAAGATAAAGTTAGAATGTGATTCTATTAATGGCATCTCTTTTCCACAAGATGATCCTAGGAACTTTCAGGTTCTGCACCTAATTCAGAAATAGTTACTTGAGGATTGGATTGTGTGATGCATTCATACAAGTAGGAACAAGTATACATGTGCTCAGTGGCTTGCTAAAAGGATCCATGGTGGAGACATAAGGGAAAAAGTTTACCATAACCCTTCATTTTAAATTAGGGGTTCCTGAGAAAAAATGAGCTTATTTTGTTTGTTTTTGTCTTTAAATATGTAGTTTTTCTAAGTCTAGGGGCTCTGCCCCTCCTTATGTTAAAAAAACACATGCACACACACTCATACATGCATGCACACCCCCCACATGCGCACATATATACATGAACGCATGCACACACGTGCAAGCGGCCATTTCATCTAACTACTCAAACTATTAAGCGATGAGCCTTTCATGGTTTTAAATTATATCTTTCTTAACACACTCTTTCGCGCAAAATCCCTTTAAGCTCTAATACCATGTAAAACAATTATCTCATCTCAAAGTTTAAGCTATTAAGTGATGAACTTCAGTGGTCTTATATTCAGAGTAGAGCTCGAGCTGTTAAAGAAATATAAAAACATTAATGTAATCTCATCCAACAACTTAAGCTTTTGGGTTAAAATCGTTCTTTATATGGTATCACAGCCGACAAGACTAAATGGTCATGAGTTCGTTCCTCACCACTCCCATTTTTTTAATAAAAATAATTAAATATTGTGGAGTTTCTTAGCACACGCAGACTGGGCTTGATGCATCATCCACCCTTCAGGTTCAATGGCTCTTGTGAGGGGGTGTGTTAGAGAAATATATAACCATTAATGTGCCTTCACCTAATAGCTTAAGCTTTTAGGTTGAAATAATTTTTTATATGGTATCAGAGTCTCAATTATCACGTGGCCACGAGTTCGATCTTTACTGCCTCTACTTTTTAGTGAAATTAAGTAAGCATAAGGTAGAGCCGAAAAAAGGGCTTGTACAATATCCACATTTCAAGCCCAAAAGGCTTTTGTGTGAGGTGATGTGTTAGAAAGAGAAAGAACTCGACAAAAAGAGAGGAAGAAGCCAGTTAAAACTTAATTGGGAGAAAGTAGTAAAACAAGACTCAATGAGGTAGAATATAGATTGATGGATGGTGTGTCGTAGGAGGGATTGGAGGAAAGCTATTTGCATTATGGAGGGTTAGACTCGTTTTTGCTTCCTATGTTCGAGATGATTCGTATTTAGTCCTTTTCCCCTATGTCTTTCTTTATTTCTTTCTCTAGCCCAATTTTTTCCCTTTCTCTCCTTTCTTTTATTTCACTTTTCCCCTCTCTATTTTTCTTCTCTTATTAATGTATTTATTTTCTTCTTTTTCTTTATTTCCTTAATTTTTCCTATGTATTTTATTTTCTTCTCTCTTATGTATTTTTATTTTCTCTTTATTTTTATTTTATTCTTCTATTGAATTTTTTATTATTATGTTTCCATTTTTGTTGTTATTTATAGTTCTTTTAATTTTACTTGTATCCTTTTTTCTCAATTTTTTTATATTTTTCATTTGGATTCATCTGCCACCGACCCCAATTAGTTTGGGATAAAATTGATGTTGATTAAAGAGATATATTATAAAATGATCAAAGACTCATCACTTAAGAATTTAGACTTTCAGGTGATGTCTTTTACAAAAAAAAAAAAAAAAAACTTTTAGGTGATGTTGATTGTTTGATAACACACATGCGTGCACACAGACGCACATCTATACACACGTGCACAAGCATCCACGCATACATGTGTTTGCATATGCATGTATAGGTGTGTAAATGGGTTAGACCAGCCTACAATGGCCTACAACCTGCCTATATTAGGTCAGATTTGACCTATTACAAATAGTAAAATAGAACATACCTAGGCTTTTTAAAAAATCTATTTAGAAAATAGGCTATAGGCTTTTTTGTATATATCAGGCCTATAAGCCTATAGGCCGACCAATATCATATTATTTATCTTAAATAAAATTATTATTTTAATAATTTTGAATAATAAATAATATTATTTTAGTTATTATTTTAATTGTTGAATATTTAATAAACTTAAACAGGCCTAGACCAAGATTTTTATTTTTTAAATATAGGTAAGGCCAGATTTATAATTTAGGGCATACATAGGTTAACAGACCAAACCAAACCCAATATTTTTTTCACAAACCTAATTTATTTAAGTCAATGTCTAATCTAGCCTAACTTATTTACACTCCTACCATGCATAAGTATACAAAAGCATGCACCCCGCACATTTTTATATATAATCTACCTTATTAAATAAAAAAACACACACACAATTCACCTATACATAGTCAAACTTCTTATATAAAGTGTTTAACACAAAATTCAATGACAAGTATGAAAAGTTATATATTAACAATGTATCAAAACTAAAATCTAAAGAAAATAAATAAATAAATATATATATATATATATATATTCATAACAAATAATTTCTCTATTATCAATCTTTTAACAAATCAGTAACAATTTCAATGTCTTTGAATGCTTAATAAATATTGGAAGAGGAAAATATATGTTTTTAAAACTTAAAAAGAATAAATGTAGTTCAATTTAAATACACTAAAATAAGGAAATTATTATGAAAGAAATGTAATTCCATTCGTAAAGTTATGGTATTGGTATATAGATCTAAGAATGACGCAATGATGTCCGCTATTAGTCTAATCATGTATATGTTCATTGTACAGACACCGAAATATCAGCATCATGAACAGAAGAGATCTAGCTAGCTGCCAAAGTGGTTTCATCAAGAAATGGAAAAATTATAATCGTATTGTAAGTAAGAGCTTGCGTTGATTAGGTACCACGTGGAAAGAGGGTCATGATTTAAGTGTTTTTTCAAATTAAATTAATACAAATTTGTACTTGATATCAGAATCTGCAGGCACGCTGATTTGAATAAGTGAATTGATACACTGATTGTCACCAGAGCTGTCAAATAGGGCGAAACCCGTGTGTATTCAGCCTCTTAAAATTTACCCAACCCCATATAGTCCCATTATTTATTAGGTAGGTCGGGCTAATGCGCAAATAATTAGGAGGTGTTTGTTAGGAGGTTTTTTTATTAGGATAATTGGAAAAGTTAAGATGGGTTTTTTAATTGATTATATTTGGTAGGAGATTTTTAAAATTTTGGTCATTATTCGAATTTGTATAGCAATATCAGTTTAGGTGTAAAATTAAAAAAATTTGTCATTTAAAAATATCATTTAAAATGTGGTATTCTCATTGCCCCATCAAATCAAAAAGTAAGAAAAAAGCAATGAATACAAATATTCATTCTAAAAAAATGTGTCAAAAGAAAATTGGAGAAAGTCTTCTTTATATTTAGTGAAGGATTAATTTGATAATTTCATCAAATTTTTCCATTAATATTTTACCTTCAATTAAATATAGACTCAGAGAATTTAAACAAATTTTTCAAGTAATATTTTGGCTTATCAAATAACTTTTTTAGGTAATATTTTGTCTTATCGAATAATTTTTTTTTAACTTTCCTACCAAACTCATTTTCCTACCATATTCTTAGTAATTGTATTTCCTCATAGTTTTTTTCTCCTATACTAAACGCCCCCTTAGTGAGGCATCATGCTTGTTAATAGGATGTAAATGGACTAGGTCAGCTTATAAGGGCCTATGACTTAGCCTATATTAAGTCAGATTTGGTCTATTACAAATAGTAAGATAAAACATACCTAGACTTTTAAAAAAAAATTTAAAAAATAGGTGATAGGCTTTTTTATACAAGTTAGGTCTATAGGCTGGCCTATGTCATATTATTTATTTTAAATAAAATTATTATTTCAATAATTTTGAATAATAAAATAATATTATTTGTTTATTCTTTTAATTGTTAAATATTTAATAGACTTAAGCAGCCTAACATGCTTAGTCCAGATCAGACCTAATATTTTTATATAGACCTGACTTAGCCTAACCTACTTACATCCCTACTTGTTAGCCTGTACAAGAGTTCAATATTTTTGCTTGAGCTAACTCTATAATTAGATTTAAAAAAATATTCGTCATTACATTAGTTCTCTAAAAAGTTTTATTATGAAATTAATTTTTTAAAATTACAAAACAATTATCCAACCCATCTTTACTGAAGACATAAGTAGTGAAAAAAGAAAAAAATTTAATGATTAGTTTATGTTTTTAAGAACTAAATTAATAAAATATTAGAAAAAATTAACGAAATTATACGCTAATTACCCTCGTTCAACATTTATTCTTTCTATAAAGTAACTTCAAAGAATCCAACCTTGCTCCTTTTGCAAAGGGAGAAATGACAAGGAAAAAACCAGAATCTCATGACGTTGTTCGATGCTCATGCGGGGTACTGAAAAATTGTTGCTGACCCTTTAGTAACTCATTGTTCGTGAGTGAATTGTCTATTCAGTGAGTTGATTATTTCTTTTCTCTGTTTTCGCGCATGAATCCTGAAAATATTGCTGTTCGTGACCATTTTTCGTGACAGTGCCCAAAATACAACATTTTATTAAATTTTTTACTTAAATATCACGTGATAAGTATTTTTTACCAGACTGACATGTGTCATAATTCGCTATTACTGGTAACGAATTTCATGGCCAATAATTTTGTGACACGTGGTCATATTGCAGATGAAATTTGCTACCAGTGATAGCGAATTATGACATGTCAGCCTTTTCCCGCGAAAGTGTGACACGTGTCAAAAAATTATTCGCGAACATAATTCGCTGTAGTGAATTACTACCTGCTTGACACGTGTCATTTTTGCTGTCCGTGCATTCTGACTTGTCATAATTCGTTACACTGTGTAGCGAATTACTTGCATGCATATTTCGCTAACGAATTATGTCATATGACATTTTGAGAAAATTTACTGTTGACATGACAGTCTGGTATTTTTTTTTGCCATGCGTGACAAAATGGTCACTATTCCTCATTTTTCGGTAGAGGATTTTTTTTTTTTCTCTCAGAAATTATGATTCTTATAAATATGATAAGAAAGTAAATTTTTTATCAAAAAGTTATTTAATTGGTAAAAATTAATACCGAAAATATTGGATAAGTTCTATTCTTGTCAAAAAAAATTATTTTTTATTTATTTTTCCACCAATCCAAGAAAACCATCATTTGAATATTATTTTTTGATGAAATTTTCATTTACAATTTACACACAAAATGAATTCACAAATAAATCACTTTTAGAAGTAAATTTTCTGAAATATGATAATAAACATGATTTTCTTAAAAACTCAGTCTCACTTCCTTTCTTGCATATCTAAAAAAACTCTTTTTGCTAAACACTTTTATGGCTCATTTGGTGGACAATACAGGATAAGGGCGTATAGGATAAGAGATTTGGATAATGGTAGGATGCGATATGAGTACGATAAGTTCATATTTTATTTTGTATTTGATGTGTACTAGATAAGCAACTTCATAAAATGATAGTATCCCATCTTGTGTTTGGTATGAATGATTGCGTCAGGAAATGTTATAAATAGATAAAAAGACCCACTATAATAAATTTTCATATAATTATTTTTTGTTTGATTTTCAAATTATCTTATATATTTATTTATACATTAGTTCCTATTTTAAGTTATATAAAACATTAAAAATATCATTTTAAGTAAAATACAAATAAAATAACTTACAAGATTTTTAAAAAACAAAAAATCACATCTCTGCAAAATATAATGCAACAAAATGTTATTTTATGATTGAAATGAAATATATTTTTAAATATTATTAATTTAATAACTATAATTTTAATTTTTTAATTAATTTAGAACGAAAACGTTATGTGCCTCAGCTGTCACTTTCTGTCTTCTTCAACTCTTTGCCGAGTTCCTAGATTTTCTGGTTCAGACTCCCTCTGTGCCAAAAGGTTTTCAAAAGAATGGTTTTCAAAACTTAGTTTGCCACCTTAAGAAAAGAATGCCATAGGGCACAACATGGAAACATTTTCCTTTTCCTTTATTTATTTATGATAGATGGTTCACCTCGTAGTGACTGATTCAGGTCGGAAGGTTGGGAGGAGAAGTTGTGGCTGAGCTCACATCGTAGTGGCTGAGCTCTAAAATCACGATGATGTTTCCCATTTTGAATTGAGCATAGAAGACGGTGGTAGCAAACTTGTAGGGAAAGTTTGATTTGAGGTATAGGATGGCAGAGGTGAAGGGGTTTATCGCAGGGGATGAATCGGAAAAAATTAAATTAAGTTTTTGCTATCCTATCCTATTAGTTTCTAACCCATGTCTCGCTTAGGATAAATAATTAAGATTTGAGCAAGATAAAATTAGCCAATATGATAATTTTATCTTATTATAAGCTCACCAAACAATTTATCAAAATAGGATATGATAAATTATCCTATTTTATTTTATCTGTGCTCCAATGGGACCCTTACTGTTTTTAATAGTTTATGTCTATATTACACATTGATCCTTATTTTATTATTATTTTAGTATAACATAGCCATCACGTTTGCCCCAATTTGACCACATTTAAGGAAATAAACCTTGAATATCTAAAAAAAAAAGTACGCAAAATTCAAGTACCCATATTAGTTATATTTCTTGTTCTCGCCACGACATTTCCATCAGGAATTGTATTACAGTTACAACAGAGATCCTCATTTGTCCGAATGTCATTTAATCTTATGTCCCATAATAATATTCCGTTACCAAAATAGGTCATGCGTCTCCGGTGACATATACTTAATAAATATGGTCCAACGCAGCAACATTAAAAAATTTAAAATGTTACATTGTTATTATTATTATTTTTGATGTTGATATGTTTTTATTTTTATAGTATCAATGCTTCATTGACATAAATAAGTAAAGCTAACCATTTATAAAGAAAAGGGAACATTTAATTTAATGTGGTTAATTCATCCATGCCAAAGGAGATAATTTTTTTTACTATGCGTACATGAAAAAAACATAAAGCAGGAAATCCTAGTAGAATTTTCTGAAGTCTTCAATTTTACGAGATGCCATTGTTATGATTTGTGTCATTCTTTTCTATGTCCCCCATTTCCAAGCTCCCCTTGTTTGGTTCTTCCACAACACTCCCTTTTCGATATTTGCAGTGGAGAACGAGCTGGAGGATGCTTAAGGGAATTCCAACAACACTTGGCCCCTATTATATTTGGAGAAAAATACAATATTAGTATTTGAGATATTTTAATTTTCTCTCTAATTTATGAAATTATGACGAGAGACTACGATACATACCGCAACGAATATATCACGAATCAAGAGTCCATAAGTTAGCCAAAGTACACTAGCAAAGAATGTGCACACAGATAATGGTAGTGGCATGAATTCCACACTCTTGGTTTGTATAACTTTCTTCTGCAATAATCAAAATAAAACAATGTTATATATGGGCATAAAACAACCCAAAACACTAGTGGAGTAACATCATTTACCAGAAAAAAAAAAAAAAAAACAAAGGCACTTTCTTTTGTTTTCTTCTCTTTTTTCATTAATATATTATTATTGTAGAATAGAACTGCACTATTACTCTGTTTCGGTTTTGCTTCTCTCTGTTCCCATTTAATAAAAAGCAAGAATATTTACTACTATAGCTAAATTTTTCAGTGGAAGACAAAGATGACTCACCATTACAATAAGAGGTGAACCATACATTGCTACCGAAACACCTAAGCCGAAGCAACCCACTAGTAGCTTTCGGTGACGATTATCATGGAATGCAAAAGCTGACACTGCAACAGTTATGCAGAACACAAGCAGAACTGGTATTGCTGTCATGGCTACCTTCACCTGCAACATTTATGTATCTCAGAAACCAATTTCGTAAAATAAATAAAAAAAAGTTCGTTTTTTCTACATTGAGTTCAAAACAACGTCATTTTAAGGCGGAAATTAAGATATTTATTTCAGGCTTATAATAGTCATTTTCATTATAATTTTTAATTTTTCAATCCAATACGATGTCGTTTTGGGATCTAATATAGATAACTTATCTATGTTCACTTTCGAGCCAAAAAAAATAATGAAATATTTCTTGCATTTATTGCTTGTGATTTGGTTTTGATTGAAAAAAAAGTGCAACATTTGCAAACATATTAAACGCATGAAGAGAAAACTTGTGCTAAGAAGAGGGTAGGTAGATCATATAAATCACATACCTTTCCTTTGGCTGAAGCATACCAGAAGTAAATAAGAACATAAGCTAACTCAAGAACAACTCCAACTCCATTAACTGTGACCAAAGGGAAATTTTCCCACTGGTAACTTACAACAGGCAATCCGTACCACGTGTAAAGAAGACAGTTTAATAGTCCTATGATGTAAGGAATGCATGAAAATTCCTCGGTGCTTTTCTTCCTTATAACCCTCTTAAAGGTAATCCTGAACATGAAAAGCATGAAAAAACGTTCAACACTTCATAGTCTCCAAAGGGGAGAAACTGGAAGCAGCAAGGAATAATAGAATAAATGGTTATAAAACTTACATTGGCGCAGCATAAAGGGATATTGAGGCAGCATTGCCTGCAAGAAAAACACAAATGAGTCACTTTTTAGTTGAAAACTCAAAGGAATCATTAACCTTAAAGGAGCTAAGCTAAGGAAGAACGAAGAAGTACCAATAACAGCAACAGCTAATTGAAGGGTCTCTGCCATCTTAAGTTCTTATTCTCTGCTTAGAAGAGATGAAGATGATATATCTACTTACTACCAAGTCGAACATTGTGGGTGTTCTATTTATAATGCTTGGGGGTACTGTTGGACGCGTTGTGGCTTATTAAAAAGTGAAATCATATCGAAAATTGTTTAAAAAAAATAAAAATTATACTCTCATGAAATTGATCTACCATGTTGCACTCACCTCGAACCCAAAATTAGTGGTCCCAATTTATCAATCCAAAATTTTAAGGTGTTACGTGCGGATCGAACTTGTGACCTTGTAGTCACTCAAGCTCATGTTAGGTGAGGATCGAACTCAAGCTCTGACACTATATAAAAATCACTTTAACCCAAAATATTAATGTGTTAGGTGATGATATTTTTAATATGAGAGATTTTTTTTTTATTACATGAGTGAAGTAATCGTCTATTAAAAATAATATCATAAAAAAAAAAATATAGAAATATAGAATTTTTTTTTTTCTTTTTAAATGGAAGTGAAGAAGTGCTATCTACGTCTTTCATGACCATGTGGTTGCGAAACTTCGTTGTTCAAATTGGGAAGCTCTTTACAACTTGCTCCATATAACAGTCTAGTTCTGAATTCTCACCCCTAGGCCCCTCTTTTTTGTTTCCCTCCAGTTTTAGAGGCTTAGGTTATGGTGAAGCAAGAGACACACATTATTTGCCATAAATTCAGATTTGTGTTGTGATGGCTACATTTTTTTAATAAAATTCTTGCCAGTCACCTTATATATTTCATGTTATCTGGCTAGAATATTTTTGGCTAGGTACATTTTTTTAATTTAAAAGTACAATTTATCAAGTGCATTCTGCTTTTCAGTTGGTAAAGCATTACAAATACCAATAATGCCTTTTAAAACATAGGTAAAATATGTGTCATTTTAAAGGATGTAAGCTTGTGTCATTTTAAGGGAGGAAAAGAGATAGATAAAGGAGGAAAGAGAGTTGAAAAAAAAAAGGTGTGGGTCTCACTTCTTTGTAAGAGTAAAAAGATATAAATTATATCATTTAAAAAGATAAACATTAACATTATTAAAACGACCTGCTCTTGATGACGTGGCTTCCATTTTGTATCGATATGGGAATTTGTTTGGCTAGGCGCATATTAAGTTGATTGGTTGATTATTGTTTGAGACTTCGATTTCCAATATTGTAAGAAAACATTTTTACTATTTCAAGAGATTTTTTCTTCTTAAACCAAGGATGAATAAATGCTTAATAAAAGCAAAGTGCAATATTTACTTAGAGTGAAGCTTTTTATTCCCGCATGCCTATGAGATGTGGCATCCTATTAATGACATTATTATTACAACACATCGTTTGTCTCCGACAGCAAGCAAACTCATCTTTGAAAAAATGGGTGATAAGACGTTAAAATATATAACGTTGTATTTAAAGTGATAATTTTTTTATTTAATTCAAAGTGCTTTGTAATATTAATCTACTGAATTCAAGTGTGGATACAACTTTATTTACATACATTTAAAATAAATTTTGTTTATAGGAGCTTTTTACAAAAGTAAAACATACAAATTAGTTATACAATGATACGACGAATGAAGTCATCCTGTTTGCCCGGAATATAGAATTTTATTATTCTCATCAATTCATCATTTTGAAACAACAATTTCTGGTGCGTGAAATATGACTTAAGCGTTTTAATGGTGAGCATTTCACAAGAGGGTGGTTATCTTTATTGATGGTGATGCCTTAAGATTAAGAAAGAAAAAATTATAATAACCACTAAAATTAAGTAAATGGAAACCTTTCTCTAGTTCATAAACTCAAGCCACAAAAATTTACCAAGAATTTATTCCTAATCCGTTTTTGCTCCCCCTTTTGTCTCGTCAATGTACGTTCTTTGAACGTAATTGCTAATTGTACATAATTATATAACAGACTGAAAATTCAATATCATATCCTCAACACAAAAACCAACCATGGGTTTCTGATGCCCTTTGCTTGTTTGACTATGCATTACGGATGCAATTCAAGTTGCAAGCAAGAGGAATCTTAATTTTAATGACTAAGATAGTTAGGAACGTGGATGGGTCGAACCGAATCGAATCATATTTTTTGAAAAAATTGAACCGAATTGGTTTAAATGGTTCGGTTCGAAAGTGGTTCAGTTCGGTCCAAAATTGGTTCAGTTCGGTCCAAAACTGATTCGGTTTGGTCTAAAACCGGTTCGGTTTGGTCCAAAACCGATTCGGAAGTGGTTCGGAACCGGTTCGGGTCGACCCTCTTTTGAAAAGAAATTTTTTTTTAAAATTTTAAAAATAAGGTTATAAAATTTATTTTGGTTTGGTTTGAAAATGGTTCGCTTCGGTTCAGAAACGGTTCGGTTCTTAAACCGGATCTAAAAACCGGTTCTAAAAACCGGTTCAGTTCATGAACCGGTTCTTTAAAAATTGGTTCGGTTCATGAACTAATTTTTTAAAACCGATTATTTTATGGAGCGGTTTGGTTCGGTTCATGATTCGACCAACTTTTTTGATTATTTTGCACACCCTAAAAATAGCTTGTGACATAGCTGGCATCGCTTGTGCTTGTGCATATACAAAATCATTTTCACTCGTTTTGTTTCACCTGCAGCTGTCTACAGGGTCAATTTTACAGCAACACTTTTTTGACTTGAAGGACCATATACACAGTGTTCCAACTTTTGCGCCGTACAGGGAAAGGAGGGTCTCTTATCGAACGTTACAAAAATTGGAAGATATCATATATGCAAATGCAATATCAACTTTATGATATAGTCTAGGCCATTCGTTTTGTACAACTCTTGGACAGGTGGAGGTGCCTCAGTCTATCTCATGGATGGATCGGTAGCAAAACACACACACACTATAATTCACCCAAGAAAGTGATCCCTAGCTATTAGACAATAGAATAGATTCCCCGACCCAAATAAAAGAAACATTCCAATTGCATTTTGTTTGTTTTATGTCACGCTCGTTGATGATAATAACAAGATACACAGTCTTTATTAGTTAATTTGCCCATGAAGGTGCAAGGAAAGTACAAAATCATCATATATTCATTTAGAGAATATAGCTTCTGCAAACACTTACTTTTCAGAGTCTCAAGCCTCAGTCTTATAATTTATTGAAAAAGCATTCCAATTCCAAGCCTATTTTTCATTGCCAAAAAAAAATATATATATTTTTACAAGAGACAGGGGATCAATAAGAGATTTAAAATAAATAAATAAATAAAGGAAAATAGTAGTCTTATATCACATAAGATAATTATCTCATGTTACACACTCATAGAATTTTGTGCCCCTTTTTTTCTTTTCTTTTTTTAATTTTTTTTAAATTGTGGACCCCACAACTTTTTTTCTCCCACATGAGATATGCAACATAAGATTAATAACTCCCTGAGAATCTAGCTGCCGGAGAGGAAATAAAAAGAGTCCATTAAATAGGGAATCAAAGTATCCGTTTTTTCTTATATTGTTATTTTGGACTATATGCGATGCGTGTGCCTAGTTTGATTTCCCATATTTGTAAAGTGACCCATCAAAATCCCGCCATCCTTTATAACTCCACATGTTAACTAACAAATCCCAACTTTGAATAATTTCTATCACAAAAAAAAAAAAAAAAAAAAAAGCGCTACCGAATGAAATCGAAATCTTATCTTGCAACCCATGATAAAGTTTACTTTACATTGAAACCCCACAATTAACTTTATAATTATTAAGATGAATCAGAACTCACTAATTTAACAACCAATGAAGGGGCTAATAATTAAGAGATAGGTATGCTTCTTGTATTGGAAAGCATACCAAAACGAGTAGTACACACATACTAGAACATGCATCACGACATGTCCATGCAGGTTAAATGGCAATATGGTGTCCACAAAAAATTAAACCATCTCTTCCATTAGTTTAACTTAGCTAATTAAGAAGTAGCTTAAAGATTCGAGTTTGATTTCCGCAAAGAACTGTTGGATAAGCTTGCTTATTATTATTATTTTGATTGTTAATATTATTAAATCATCCAACGCCGCAACAAGATGACACGTGTTCCAAATTCAATTATACAAACTAAGTTTCGACCGTTTAATGCCTCCAATCTTATGTACCTCACGTGTCCGATAAATGACTATTGATTCAGCATCGCATCAATCATTTTTATGTGGTGGTCTTTTTCTCCTTCGTAGTATTTTTTCGGTTCAATCACAGAACATATCATCCTCGTGATTTATCAAACGTGTAATGATGGATTCCCCAACCCTATCATATAATGTAGGTTACTGGTGTCCCGTTTGTGACACTTTGTTGTTAACTCTTTAGGAGCATTCTGGAAGATTGAAAATAATTTGTCCGCGTGTCACTTATTAATTGTGTTTCTCATCCAATAGCAGGATAATATAGGCTACTATATGGTTCCTAAAAGTAACAGAATTAGTGGAGGGGATCATGTAAGTCTGGAGTTCAACGGTGTCAAAGGGTTAAATTTGATGGAGATGTGTAAGTTCAAGAGAATGTGACAGCTGCGGTGGACGCGAATGGAACAACCATCAAATATTGTTTTGTTCCTTAATTTACAATTAGGGGACATTGGGTTATGTCAGCTAGTTTCACTCCACAATACATGCGCATCTCCTCTTAAACCTTTTTCATACTCGCTCAAATTATTATTTACATCAATCACTGATGCAATATAATAATTTTTACTTCAATTCCTTAAACTCATTTTAATGACTTAGATAGTTCAATTCTTCTCACTAATTACATAAGAAAATCTAATAATAATTGTTGTTCTGGACTAATCCGTACTTAATTTTAATTTGGGCCGAATCCCCCATTCAATTATAAAATAAAATGTTCCTAGCTATCACTTAATATTCTCACTACATATCTCATTATTCTGAAATATAGCTTCATAGCCGTTATCATTGAATGCCTTTGAATTTGAGCTATCTCATACTCTTTCTCTTTTGTCTTATCCACAAGGGAGGAGCTAGCATTGGCGGCCGTCCCACCTTAGATTTTAATTTTTCTATTATTTTATGTATAAAATAATATGCTATTAATACTAATATATAGTTAGTCTCTCACTAAAAAATATTTATAATAGTTAGTATTTCTTATTAATCTTAATAATACTTATACTTTTAAAATTTTATTTTCTCCCCTTATTATAAAAATTTTTGCTTAGGTATACATTCTTTTATTTTTTAATAAATGTGCCGGCTATGATGCACGGACACAGACACGGGACACAACATGAGAACGTTGAATTCTAAAAAATGTCATATTTCGAATATGATATTAAATAAATTTTTTAATATATATAATATAATTTATATTTAATATATATTGTAATAAGTCATATAATCAATCACATAAAAAATATAAATATAAGTAATAGTTTTTTCATGTAAATTTCAATTTTAAAATTTTATATTTCTCCCAAAATTTAAGATTATAAAAAAAAAACAATTTAAGATTTAAAAGAAATAAAGATTTTAAAAAAAAACGTCCGCCATTGCTTAGGTATACATTCTCCCCTCCTTTGCTCCGCTTGTACAACACAATTGCCGGAGCTTACTTACACCACCAATTGACAAACTTGAGACTTACTTCTATCATACCAAAACCTCTTTCCCGGTGTATACAACAATTGTCACCTTCCACCTTGGGGTGAGTAGCTATCCGTACTATTCTTACTATTACTCTAGATCAACTACTTCAAGATAACAAAATTTATACATAATTTTTTATATTTATTACCCGTCACCCCCCTTAACACTACAAGTACTGCCTCACATATACAACAATGTGAGGGGGTGATTTTTTTAATTTAGGGGTGAACTAGATCAATATAACAATAACATGTGAGATAGTAGTATGAATTACAACTCAAAAGTGGTCACTGTTAAAGTCTTGGGTAAGCTAAGGATCAATGAGAAGGTAATTGGGCTCAAATTATGGCAGATGAGTGGTAATTTCAGAAGAGTTTCAATAACTAGAATAATGAAGAAGATGATGCCTCCTCAAATGAGGAAGATATATATATATATATATATATATATATATATATATATATATATATATATATATATTGGAAAGATACCCTTAGAATGGAGAGTGTGATGGTATAATCATTTTTCAGCCTTGTGACTTATACACACTTACTTTCACTATTTATTCTCTCAAGCTCACTTTCACTCTATACTCTTTTCTCTTTCTTCTTCATCACTTGTTGCTTCTTTCACATTGTTGTTTCTAACCAAGACACATTACTCTTATTTGTACTTGCCTTTAGAGGTTTTTAGATATTTCTTCATTTTTCTTTGGCTTTACATAGTCTCTAGATTCTTCTCTTAGTTTCTTTATTCCTTTTTAGCTTCATAATGTTTCTAGAATCTTCTATTTATTTCTTTAAGCTTCCATAAGTTTCAAAGCTTCCATTTTCTAGAATGGTGTAGCAGATTGTAGGCTAATCTAAATTGGTGGTGGATAAATTCAAATTGAGTTTGATTTCCAACACTCCCTCCCCCTCAAACTCAACTTTGCATACCAATCATATTATCTTTTAAAGCCGATCTAGCAATCATAACAAGTTTCCTTATAAATACTTTTCATTTTGTTTTAGTGCTTGAATCTCCTTATCCATGACCTTTCTTCATTCTTTCACCCCTGTTACTTTTTCATACGAAGTTGGCTCTTGAATTTTTCTTCTTCTCTTAGTGCTGCATTTGCATACTTAGGGTTTGGACTCCTTTGTCTTGAAGACCTTCTCAGTGCTGCATCCTAGCTTGGTCTTTCTTCTTCAGGAGCTTGTTGAAGCGTACCAGTTTGCCATGGGCTATTTGCTTTTTCTAGAGTTCCATATCTATATTCTTTGTGTTCTTCTTGGAATTTGGCTCCATTTTATTGCAATTTTTCTTTAACTTCATTAATATTTGGTAACAACACCTCCTTTTTTGTCCACCAAGATGATTCTTCGTCAAACACTACATTCCTTGAAGTGCAACACCTTCCTATTGACGAATCTTAACACTTCCATCCTTTCTTTCGTTGTCGTAGCCGAATAATATGTATCGTATTGCCTTTTATTGAACTTTGTTCTAACGTGATCAGGCACGAAAAATAGCATACACAATCGAAAAATCAAAAATAACTCACCATTGACTTCAGATTCCACAACTTCTCGTGAGGTGAAATAAAATCAAGCCTTGCTTAGGGTAGTCTATTAATAATATATGCTGCTATCCTATGTAGCACCGACACCGACACGGGACACGTGACACGATACGACACGACACTCCGACACTTAAATTCTAAAAAATGTTAGATTTCGACACGTTAGGACACGTTTTGATATTAAATAGTATTTTTAATATATGTAGTGTATATTATGTTTAATATTCAATAATTTAACAAAAAAAATGAATCTAAACTTATAATATTCATAAATTTTGCAAAGAAACATAAGATATCCCAAATATTTATATTAAACTCAATAAAATGGTAATCGTAATCCAACGAATCTAACAGTTAGAACTAAAAACTCCAAGCAACGCAACATTTAAACCTTTTTTTGAATTTCTATAACGCGTGTTGAAGTGTCGGGGAGTGTCAACGGGAAGTGTCTTCACGTTAGAGTTTTTAAAGTGTCGGTGCTTCATAGCTGCTATCTTCATACATTCAGCCTATAATCGAGGGGGTATGTTATTTGCATGCAACATGCTTATACATATCTCTGCCAAGTGATGATTCTTCCTTTCCGCAACTCTATTTTGTTGGCTGTATTCGAACAAGAGAGTTATCTTCGTATCTTACTATTGCATAAGTACTTAGTGAATTCTTTAGATGTGTTCTTTCCCCTATTATCTGTACGTAGACATCTTATATTTCGTCCTACTTCTTTTTCTACCTTTTCTTTGAAATTCTCAAACTTGGAAAAAACTCTTGATTTTTCCCTCATAAAGTCAAGCCGCACATACCTCAAAAAATCATTGATGAAGTTGATTATGTACTTGAAGCCACTTATGGTTGGTTGCTTCATGGGCCCAAATACGTCAGATTGGACAAGGTCGAGCGACTCCTTAGCTGTATAATGTGATTCCTCATATGACAATTGATGTGCTTTTTTGTACCGGCATCAAGCACACACTGTGCTTTCTTGAACTTCTAATGAGGGAAGACCTTTCAACATCACATTCTTCATCATTACCTTGATTTTGTGATAATTCACATGTCTGAGTCATGCATGCCACAAGTCAGCTGTCTCATTCTTTCTAGTCTTATCTACGTATGCCGTTTGGGCCGACATCACATAGGCAGACCCCAAGCACCTCCATTCTACGATTGGTGCACTTGTATGCTTCAGATTTTTGTATAGCCCTTACACTGTCTAGACCGAACACCACATAATTCCCAAAAATTGTGAGCTGAGACTGAGTAGATTTTTCTTCATCCCTTGCACATGAAACACATTCTCAAATGGTGTCTGGTTAGAACTAGATCGAGGCACTATTGTTTCCTTTCCCATATGAGTGATGGGCAATTTTACATTATTTGCTATAACAACCACTCGTCCTTTTTTATACTTAGTATCATCTTTCAACTTCTTCATATCTCCAGTCATATGATCAGAACACCCAAAATATACGATCCAATCATCATAATAATTTATTAATGTATCTCTTAACGTGGCAAATGAAAATTCCTCCTCTGGTTCCAGGACACAAGAAGCTGCGAGCTCTATGGATTCTTCTACTACAAATGATGCTTGCAAATCCCATTCTTCTTAATTGTTATTTTTGTTTTGGGTGGAGGTTACAACATTACTTTCTACTTTCTTGAACCAATAGTCTTGTGCAAAGTGTCATTTCTTGTCGTAGTTGTAACACCGATTTTTTCAACAATAATCTTTCTTTTGCACGATATATCGTCCTTGTCGAACTCTCCCGTGCTATGAGCCTCTTTTGTCTTGCCTTTGTTTATCTTTTCCTTCTTGATATTTGTAGTCTGATTTCGATTTGGTTGGGTAACATCTCCCTTGAATATCTTCCTCTTGCTAAATAGAGCCTTCTCATCTTCGTTTATGGAGATATTTGTTTGTCTAATGCTTCCTGAGTAGCTAGTAAGTTTTCCAATTCTATAAGAGTTGGCCCTTTTGCCTATCCACGAGTTACCGTAATAATTCCATTATATTCCGGCCTTATCCCGTGAATAATTATTCTCCTCATGCGTGCTTCCAATATTGCAATTTTCAGGATCTAACTTTGAAATTTCTTCATAAATGGATTTAATTTTGGAGAAATATTGACTTAATGTTTTATCCTGTTGCATTGTTGATAGAAGTTCATTCTCTAAGCATTGGAGCTTCACATAATTTGTGCATGCAAACAATGTCGACAAGGTGTCACATGCTTGCTTTGAAGTCTCTGCACTTTTTATATGTTGCAATGGTTCACCTTCAACTATTACTACGAGAACATACATAACTTTTCCAGCTTTCAACTTCCACTTTCTCTATTCATTTGCCTCTGTGGGTGTTGTGGTCGTGTCGCCATCTACTACGTCGCTTGGATCCTGACCCTGTAGGTCAAGCTTCACGCAAATGCTCCAATTATTATAGTTGTTGTTGAGTTTCTCAACCCCACTGGGTGAGATGGAAATATCTGCCATTGCAACTTGGTGATGCCTCACACTCTATCAAGCAAGCCTAATCCCAGATCAAAAAGCCACACAATCCCAGATTGTGCTACTGTAGAATTTTCATATGGTGATCCCGATTAATAACTTCCTCCAGAATAACTCGATCTCGAACAACCTGCTTTGATGCCACTTATTAAGAGAAACTCAAATTACAAGTACTTTCACACAGTTGAAGTTTAACTTTACAAAGACTACTTTGACTTACACCCACTTACTTTCATTATTTATTCTCTCAAGCTCACTTTCACTCTACACTCTTGTCTCTTTCTTCTTATTCACTTGTTGTTTCTAACCAAGACACATTACTCTTATTTATACTTGTCTTGTGAGGTCCCTAGATCTTTCTTTGGTTTTACATAGTCTCTAGATTTGTCTCTTTGTTTCTTCATTCCTCTTTAGCTTCGCAGTGTCTCTAGAATCTTCTATTTGTTTCTTTAAGCCTCTATAAGTTTCTACAAGCTTCCACAAGTTTCAATAAGTTTGTACAAGCTTCCACAAATTTCTAGAATGGAGTAGCAGATTATAGGCTGATCTAGATTGGTGGTGTAGTTTTTAGAATGGTGGTGGAGAAATTCAATTTGAGTTTGATTTCTAACACATACAAGCTCAAACCTAATATTCTGAATGGGGCAAAAGAAAAATAAAAAAAGGCAAGCAATTGGGTAAAAAAATACATATGATATCACAAATATTTTCTAACATCTCAAATTTTGGAGGAGGAAATGCCTCTCGCTCTACCATGACGAGTTTAAATTGACCCAATCATATCCAAATTAATGAGACTGAGGCCACATCAATTCAATCTTTAAACAAAATATACAAATTTAAAAATTATGCATAAGAAAGTCAAACAATTTTAATGGTAGAGAAAATATGGTTTATAATATATATTTTGAAAGAAATTATATCAATATAAGTATATTAACATGTTATATTCAAAATGTATTAATTTAAGTCAAGATATTTTATTATTTTTTTGGGTACATAAGTTATTTTATTATTTATTACTAATTATCAAAATGAATATATTTTAAAAAATATTGTGTGACATTGAACTGAGTTGGCATAACTGAACATGACCTAAAATTACATGGAACCTAATTTTTAGAACCCAAATATGTCACAATTTTTTTAAATTAAAAAAACATTTTAAGTTCTGATGTAATATTTTATTTCATTTTTCATGTTTGAATGGCTTCATTTTATAAAAAAAAGGCATTTTTTTCATATGCACAGTGACACAAATTTGTATTTAAAAAAATTCAAACATACAAAAATGCAATATACATTTTCTCAAAATAAAAAATAAAAAAGAAAAAAAATCCAAAAAAAAGCACTAAAACTTGATACAAGATAAGACATTTGTGTAAAGCATCAAACTTGTAACACAAAGCAAGTATAATGTGAAGTCTAATTGATATGTGCTAAAAGCAAGGATTACCTAACTCTATTTTCTCAATGCAATATGGGGACTGCACTAATGCTCCTCTTACGGAGCATTATGTTCTTATCCTGTTGGCAGACATTTTATATGGCTTGCATTGAATGCAAATATTATGTATGCCATATAATATCTGGTGGGGAACTAACTTGAGGATATTTTTAGAGAAAAAAAATAGGAAAAATAAATAAATCAAGCATATCTCAGTCACCATAAACTAAAAGCTAGCTACTTCCTAGTTAGGATAGGATAATGATGTTGGTAGGGAAAAAAGGAATGTCATTTAGAAAAATAAGGTAGAAGCATGAAATAGAAGTAAAATGGTAAGTAAGTAAGAAAGAAAATGTCATGAAACAAAAAGAAAAGTAAAATGTTACTTGCGAGTTTGGCAGAGATTAGAGAGTCAGCGATGTAAGAAAATATTCTTACAAAATATTTTAACAGCAATAAAATAAGGGAAAAATAAATCTTACGTTGTAGTAGAGTTCTAACCTCATGTCATACATATATTAAGTGTAGGTCTCATCTATTAAAAAAATAAAAAATAAAAAAAATGAGTGGCACATCTTTTTATGGTATGTGTAGGAAGAGTTTATTTTCTCATGTAACATGAAAAAAATAAACCCCATAAAAATGTTAGCTTCTTCAACCCATAGAACAAACTTTGAGGCGGACTTATTATTTGTCAGAATTTCTTACAAAATACTCTGACATCAATTTTAACAGGGGAGAGTTGATATCCTTATTTCATAATACGTATTTTCTTAGATAATAAATTTTGTTTGATTTTATATATAGTTTTACAAATTTTAAAAGGATAAAATTTTATCCTTTTTCTTAATATTAATATTAGATAAAATGATAAAATTGTAAGTATTTTAATAAAATATAACTTAATCAAATATTAGTATTTTGTTTACCAAAAAAAAAATATAAGTATTTTTGTTAATTAAAATTATTTAATGACTTTATCAATCCTTATGTAAAAATCTCAAATAATTGACATTTTAAAATAAAAGTAATAACATTTTAAAGATCATCTTATTTTATAACACTCAAAAAAACTTTTAAATTTTTTTTTTTTCACAATTCTATCTAAGTATACAATTTTTTTTTTTTGATAAACAAGTATACATTTTAAAAATAAATATTATATTATATTTAAAAAAATTCACAGTATCTAAACAGAATTGAACTTACAATTTCTAATAGGTTTGGAAGATAATTTAAAGTACTTATAAGTGGTTGAGCTTTTGTTTTGTTCATGCATAAAGCAAAAAGTTCAAATATTTTGATATTGAAAGGCTTAAATAATTTGAGTAATTATAAGTTTAAACTTCAAGTTACAAATGCTTTAAAAAAAAACACACACACACATGTTTGAACATTTTAGAGGAGAAAAGAAAATAAAGTGTAAGAAATGGTAACGGATTGAAATATCTTGAATTCCAGAAGCCATAATGTTATTTTTGAGGACTAGGTGGAGCAATTTGTCAACTCCCTAGTTGCCTTTGAAAATTCTTGCTATTTTTTAAGGATCAGTACTTCAATTCGTACGAACAACATTACCCTCTGGTCACGTGCTATCAGCTTTCAACTCATCTTATATCGTCAAATATTTAATATGTTCAGACATTTCGTCTCACAATATTAATTTTTTCCCTTTTTTATCCTTATTATTTTTTCACTTTTCCAATTTTACCCTTCTATTTATACTAAGAGATCATCTAAAAATGATAATCCCGGTTCACTTTAAATAACCTCCCTAGACAGATAGCAACTTATACATTTAGAAATTCCCAATAATTTTTGTTCTTTACCAAACGCCCCATTATCGTCATGGGTAGTCAATGACTCAACGATTACAAAAACAATTATATTATGTCTTAATCATGGCTTCTTAAAACTAATAATTTATTAGATTATGACGCTTTACTTTTTATAGTGATTTCACGTTTATACAATGTGGGCCTTGAGCTTAGCAGATAAAGTCAGTGGCCATGTAAAACTCTCCTGTCAATTTTGGTTTGGAATGCTGGTATATTTCACAATTCACATCATCTTTTATCCCTTTATTTTCATTAAAAACCCATTCAATGCTAAAATGGAAAAACTTATAAATGCGTTGATAAAACAATTTCATATCATATTAAAAATAAATATAAAAAAAATCATGTTGAGTGTGACATAATGCAATCTACGGTGGTAACTACCAAGCATTATTTTCATTTTTTATTTCATAGTGCGAAAGTTGCTTTAATTCCACCCAAAAAATACATACATCAATAGAGAGACAAGGATTAAGGCGCAAAGCTTCCTTTAGGTGTGGGACTAATCACTAATATGAAATGTGATCATTATTGCAATAAGAGGTCATTAAATTTGGATAATTGGTCACGTTGTTATGAAAATACACACATTGCCTGTAGAGCACATCAATGTTGCTTAATAAGCGATTGCATAATAAGTAACACATCACCTTTTGAATCATGTTTCCATTTATTGTTTGTCTCATATTCAAAAGGCAGAATTAAAATTTGAATTCAATTATTCATGCGGACACTTGTGGGCCCTGGATTTGATTGAGACGTAGATATCTTCCTAGACAGCAAAAGACAATATAAAATCTTATCAATGCACAATTTGCGAACAAGCTGTGTGTTTTTGAGTCAACTAGACGTGGCATGGGAATATTAATGTTATTTATATAGTTGTTATAGCAATATTGGGATATCACTCAGAGCTAGCAATATAGCATGAAAAGCATAAGATGAAAGCCAGTTGGAAGCCAAATTAAAACAGAGACAAAGAAGCTGCAGATTTTGTCACTAGCGAACTGGAGTTTAGCTCGCTTTTCAGATTTTTTAGATGGGTTTCTTATTAATTTTATGTTAAAGGATATAAATTATTTCATGTCATATAGATAAATTCGTGGGCTCCACCACATGAATAAATAAAAAGAAAAGAAAAGAAAAAGATGGCACAATTCTCGAAATATGTAGGAGGGAAAATTTATCTCATATAACATGAGAATAGTTTAAAACCCTTATTATATATATAGCACCTGAAGTACCGCACAATCTTAATGGCACTAAAAAGTTTTAAAATCTTTGTGACCTGAGACATTAATGGCAACTGGAGTTCACTAATTACCAATGGTTTTGGACTTGTTATTCCTGTTTACAGCCACTTCTTTAGACACCTAGGTGGACAATGTTAATAAGGGATACGATTCGATTATATTTTTTTTATTTTTTTTTTGCAAATTACACTAATTACGACCAGTCGTATACTACATGATTAAAGTATGACCGGTCATACTTAGTGGAGTTTGTAAGAGTAAACAAAAAAGTTTGTAAATATAACGTGTCCCTCTTAATAACCGCTGCATGTATATATATGGGAAATTGTTTTCTTATGCTGTAAGAGTGTTCTCTCCTACTCTCCTCACATAGAAAATTGAGCCTTATTTTTTTTTTCTTTTTTTCTTCTCCAAAAAATTTGATGGCCCACTTATTTTGTCTCAGCATAAGATAAGATTTGTCATGCATCAGAAAAGTAATGTTCTCTCTCTCTATATATATATATATATGGAAATATTAATCTCATGTCACATGAGATAATAAGTCTCTCTTACACACTCAAAAAAATATGGGTCCTACTTTATTTTTTTCCCTCTTTTCCCATACAATGGGACCCACATAAATTTGTGAATGCAACATGAGATAATATATCTCCTGTTGCATAATAAAATATAATCCCATATATATATATATATATATATATATATATATATATATATATATATATATTAAAGATTGAATTGGTTTAGAAAGAAAAGTCATCCAATCCGATTTCATTTATTTTCTTATTGCGAAAAATGTTTATAATTTTAAATGACACAACTTATATCCTTTCACTCTCACAAAGAGATGGGACCCACACCTTTATTTTTTTTGTCAACTCTCTCTCCTCCTTTATCTATCTCTTTCTCTCTCTTAAAATGACATAACTTTACATCCTTTTAAATGATACACACTTTACCCTTTTTTATTTTATCATCTAATTGATAAGTTTGCTTTTAAATTTGAATTTAATTCAATGTAATTTAAAGCAAATTGGATTAGATCACTTTTTTAATTCTTTTTATTTAGAGGCAGTAAATTTAACTTATTTCGTATTCAAACAAAAAACATAATCTTTTTCTTTTATTATGATTTATTTTATAACTTTGTTTAAGATATCTTATTATTTTCTTTTGTTTCTTCTGTTCACTCGTTATTTATTACAACATATTTTTTAATATAAAACATAAAGTTTAAATGATAAAGAAAAACAAGAGACACAAGAATAAATTTTAAGCTAATACAGAACTAATAAATCTATATACAATAATAAAATAATAAAACATAACTTAAAGAACTAAGGCCATGGAACAAAGAAACTATAAAAAATAATATAGATATCAACAGATTATAAAGGTAGTCCAAAACTAAAATGGCGTATTGAAAAGGATAAAAACAAACATAAACTTAAAGAATAAACAAATTCAAGAAAAAAAAAAGATGCTTCCGCGCAAGAGATATGAGCATTTTATCAAAGATTCAAGACTATTAATCAACTATTGTTGATAAAGATGATAAGATATAAAAACTACGTTATTTTTTTTTTTGTATTTTCTATATCTTTTGTAAAGTTTTAGTTAAGCTCATCTTTCTAAAAAAATTAGAAATATGAGTGGCATCATATTTTCGTGGGTCCCATGTGTCTAAATTTGTGGGGCTCATGTGAACCTACGTAAGGAGGAGAGAGAGAAAAAGAAAACACGAGTTCTACATAATTTATGTGTACATAGAATTTATCTTCTAAAATATGAAAAATATTATTCTTGTATAAAAAAAAACTTTCAATTTTTGATTTATTTAATTTTTCAATTCAATTTTCACGGTTTGCATTGAATTGAATGTGTCGGTGGATATGTAAAGGATTTGAAGCTATAACCCAGCTGGATCGATTGGCTTTTGAGTTTTGACCATGTTAAAAGGAACATCAAATTGGGAATAATGCACGAGGGCTACTATAAACACTTTATATAGAACTATAAGTAACCCACTTGGATCTGTGTCATGTCCTAGCAGTTCATGAGTAGGACACACGGATTGTTCTGTTCTGCAGGTTACGCACAATCAACCAAAGTGGGCGCACACCGCATTATTAATTACCCTCTATCATGTGCCCATATTCAGCATTTTGTCATTCCTTCATCTTTACCAACCTAAGCTTTTTAAGTTTCATTCTACTTTGGTTTTCGTTTGGTCCCTATCAGTTTTCTTATTTCAATTGGATACGTACATATGACATGCTACGCAAATTGTCAACCATGTCATGATAACGGTTTTCTCTTTGATGTTAAATCACTACAAAAATTCAAGCATTTTATGGGGTCATATTTTATTTTATTTTTGAATAAATTCAAAGGTATCCCCTCTAGCCGTAACCGAAGACTAATCCCCATCGAGTACCGTCGAACCCTTTCAATGGTGACTCTCCCAAATATTTTTTTTCCATTCCCAGGGCTCGAACTCGAGACCTCTGGTTAAGGGAACCAGACTCCTTACCATCTGTGCCAAAGGAGCCTGGGCCAAAGGATTTTCATATTATGGGGTCTTTGACCTCCACAAAATACATTTGTAGCATTCTCAATAACCCATAGTTTTGCCTATGCCACAACATATTTTGTGGCGTCTTTATGTATAAAGCCACAATTTGTTGAAATATTTTGTGAAAGCTTTAGACCCCCACAAATATTTCACTTTCTGGAGATTTAAGACCCGCACAAATGTGTATTATTTATAGAGGTTTATAACCTCCACAATATTTGACTTTTTGTCTTGTATAAACCCCCATCATTTTTTGGAGGGCATAGACTGCTACAATTTATTTATTATTTTTGCAGGTTTAAATCCCATTAAATACTAGTTATCCAAATTTGAAATGTTTATATATCATAATTTTGGAATTGGGTTCCATCACTTATTTGTTAGCCAATTTATTATTATTTATTTTTATCTCAACATTTCCTTAAAAATAATTACTAAATACTAGTTATTCAAAAATAACATTATAGCACACCAATCATAGTTCATATTCATGCTCGCATTTGGTTAATATTTTTTTAAATAAGCACTATAATATGAAGTTGAATTAATGTCTAACAAAACAAAAACTTACATAATATTCTCTTATCTGATGAAGGAAGGGAATAACAACATTTATAGTACAATATGCCTCGGTGTAATATACACATTCATAAAAGATAAAAAGTTGATTCATTGTAATGGTACACATTCATAAAGGCAAAGATATTGACTTCACGTGTTGGGATAACTTCCTCACTCCCTTCATCTTGTGAAAAACCAATTTTTATTTAAAGCATTGACTCTTTCTCAAATAAAAAAAACTTTAAGATTCCTCTTGATGAACAAGCTATATATTTTTATTTAAAACATGTAAAATTCTAAATCTTATTACATGAACTGAATATTTTTCGTAATTGGTAGGAAGAAAAGTAGAAATTCTCAAGTTGCTTCATGTAAGTGTGTCATGTGAGAAACTAAATATGGACAATTGTGGCAAATAGCCTCTAGCAGATCAACATCAAGTAGAATTAATCTCCATTTTCTTCATTGGTCTTGGTCATTCCCTAAATTCACTTATCAACAAAAGAAATAAACTAATATCTACTACAGGTCCACTTGCCCCAAAAAAGTTGCAATAGATTAATCTATTAATTAATTAATCCAGAAACATTTGTAGTCTTAACAGCCATAATAGTCTTAAGAGCACACAATTTTTTTTTTATGAGTATATATTGCAAGGAAATTCCTGAACTTACCACTAAAGTTTTTGCCTCATCATTCACATACGACCCATCTTTTTTCTTATGAGTTGCAATATATAGCTCACCTCGACTCACACTGTGTCCAATCTCTTCCTCGTATAGCATATAAATATCATATCAGTACAAATGTCAAATATATTAAATATAGATATAGAGAACGCAAGTAATTTACCATCTCATGCAGTCTTCCGGACAAAAGTTTGGAACCCCATGTGTGTGGAATATTTTGTTTTTTTCTAATCTCAGCATTCTTCTCACATAATTCCTATGATATTAATAATTTATTAACAAAAAATGCAACTTTAAAAAATAATGACAAGCAACCACTATTTAATAGAATTACCTTATAACTTGGTTTCAAATGATAGTCTACAAATGATGACAATTGATCTTAGGAACACCGGCAGGGACTTTAGCTATTAGTTGATCTCTAGGAAGCTTTAATTTCTCAGCTGATTTCCATTATTTTGACTTGCCATTCCTAAACCTTATTCCCAAGGTAAGTAGACAATAATGCTTAGCAACTGTTTCTGGAGTTGAAAATGAAATAAATTCTTTACAAAAAAATTGTTAGTATACTTTAAATAGTTCTTATTAAAACTTTGACAAAAACATTAAATCCAGAAGAGATGCTCGATATAATTTTTCTGCGTTAATCCACAAAGGAAAGAGCGAATCATGTGGTCAAGTAAGTGTTCGAGTAATCATACAAGAAAATTGCCAACCAGACCTCTGAATTTAATTTAAAAGAAAAAGTATACATTGCTAGCAGACCCGCCAGAAAATGTTTTAATGACCCAAACAAATGCATATCATTAAAAATAACGTGGTTTGGTACATAGAGAATGGAATAATATAATTTTAAATTGTGGAAGTTTAAAATTTATTAAAAATTAAATCATTTAGTAGAGGTTTTTCTAACCTACACTAAAAAACCTCTAGTAATCAACCATTTTTTCGTAGTGAATAACGATTGTTATCGACATGACATCTCTCTCCTCATGTATGTATATCCTATCCAAAGATGTAAAAATCGGACCGAACTGGCTGGGGCGACTTGGAACTCGGTAAATCAGTCATCTAATCATTTGATTATCACATTAGATCGGTCAAGTATCAGACCTGGTGTGACCCGGCCAGTTTTGGTGAAAACTGGTGACCCGATCGATTAACTGGTAACCCGGCCCGATTTATTTTAAAAAAAAAGCATTTCCAAAAAAAATGGTTTCCAAAAAAAAGCATAATTGACATATTTGAGTGATCGGTTGCTTATTGGCTTATATACGTTATGTACCTACAATACTAATATTATCTTAATTATGCACTACGTAGGAAATTTTGATTTGATTTATAGTTAGAGATGTATTTACTGAACGTGAAACACCAGCAACACAAGTATTATATGTTTCTTTGATCCTTTATTGGGCAATAATGTATAATTTATTTTTTTATATTAAAATATTAGAGTTTATATTATTTTTTCAGCTATTTGAATGTTTATAATTTTTTAATATAAATTATAGATTTATATATAATCACTGGTTCATGTGGTTCAACTAGTGATCCATTGGTTGAACTAGACAATCGGTGACCCAGTGACCTGATATCTCAACTGGATCAATGACCGAGCCTATTTTAATAATATTGATCGTATCTATACCATGGGAATGAATATGTTGAAATGTGATGTATCACATGCCACTTCTTAGTAGTTCTCTTTTTTGGTTTGCCCCCTAAAGTAACAACCTAAATTTATACTCAAATGATTTTTCCCCCTCATACATAATATTGTTTGTCATGCTATTTGGAAACTGAACTCGATTGGGGAAGTGGAATGGAACACCTCGTGTGCGAATAAATCTTTGGTGCTACTGTAGCACCTAGATTCAGTGCATCATACGAATATAAACATTACACTTTAGAGGAGAGAGAAAAAATGTGGTAGAGAAAAAATAACTTTAGCTGACATGTAACATTTTTATTCGTGGGATGTACTGAATCTTTGGTGCAGCGGTAGCACCAAAGATTTATTCCTCGTGGGTGTATTAAACATATAAATAGTCAAGGAAGCACGGACACTCCAAAAAATAGGGAGATTTGTGTCTGACACGCTCCGACACGGTGTCGGACACACGGTCAACTTTTCTCGACACGTTGACCATTCCGACACGCGAATTTGACCGAGCCCGACACGCTCTGACACGGTCAAATGGCATTTCCGTAAAATATTTAATTTTTTTTAATTTTTTTTTAAATTAAAATATATTAGTAAAACTTCTACATGATCATATCAATTTTCTCCCTTTTTTCCTTTAAGTAAATAATAGATCATCTCAGCATCATCGTTATCATTTCTGTTACGCTCTTACCGTGTCTCCTCCTCCCTAATCTCTCTCTAATCTGATCTGATCTCTCTCTTACATCCCAGTTCTTATTTTTTTAATTAAAGCTTTCACCTTTTATAATGTTTGATTGTGTTTTTGATGTTCTTATTTCATAGTGTATTCTTTTAGTTTATGTTTTTGCCTTTTGTGAAGAACGCTGCTACAATTTTTGGTATTGGGTGTCGGTGAATTTTTTTGCTGCTGTTGCCATTGGTTTCATCAGATTTTTATTTTTATTTTCTTTTTTTCTCCCTTTATGTAATACCTTGGATTCCAACTTTGAATCAATTTTTCTTATGTGGTTTTGGATTGGAAAGGAAAGTATAAAGATAATATTTTGATGGGTATTATTAATTTTTTTTTTTTTGTTAAATTATTGAATATTAAATGAAATATACACTATATAATTTAAAAATATTATTTGATATTAAAATGTGTCCCGATGTGTCGAAATCCATAATTTTTTAATATTGACATGTCGGAGTGTCGTGTCGTATCGTATCACGTGTCGTATCGGTGCTTCATAGTAAATAGTAATAGCAGCTCAATAAATGTGAAAGCTAAAATTTTTCAATTATGAATCTTATTATATTAACCAAATGCATTTACTTATTTTAACCATAGCGCAGCTCAATATTGTTTTTCTTGTATTGTTTACAACTCTACTTGTATAAATAATATTAAAATATATAAAAAATATATAAGAGTATAAGTTCGAATCATTCTTCGAATTGGGAGTATTTAGGATATGGGGAATACTTTTCTCCTTTAACAGGAGAGAAGAGTTGTCTCCTACTGCGATGAGATGAAAAAATGGGACCAACAACTTAAAAAAAAAAAGTAAAAACAAAAATAAAAGCTTGGCACGGAAGTCGATAAATGAAATCTTGTCTCATGTGAAAGGAGCAAAGCATTTCCCTTAAAATATTTAAAGAGTAATGGATACAACTCGTGTCTCACCATTTTGAAATAATATATAGTGTCTGTTTGGATCCTCTTATTTTTAAGCTAGAAGCTACTTATAAGAATAAGCTAGGCCAAACAGGTTTTGGAAAAATCTCTTATAATGAAAAGTTCTCTTTTTTATAATGAAGAAAAAGATAAAAATTAAAAGCTCCTATGAGGAGCTTCTTTTTATTTTTTTTCTTGAATTGTGTGCTTTTTTTTAAATGAAGAGTGATAAAGATAGAGAGAGATAATTTTCTTGAAATATGTGCTTTTAAGTAATTTTTAAACTAATTTTTTTATGTAATCTCCAAACAGCTTTTAGCTTCTTTTTTAAGCTTTTTTTTTTACTTTAACTTATAAGTAACTTCTATTTAAAAAATAAGATAATCCAAAGAGGCTCATAATTAAATGAATATAGATCGACCATCATTATTAAGAGAATTTGACATGAAAACTGCTTGATCTGGTATGCACGGATTTCAGAGTAGGTGTAATAACGTTTGGTGTCGAACTGGAAATAAAAATATTTTTTTTTATAATGTATTATTTTTTTAATGTGCCACCCTTCAAAGTTAAATTATCATTTTTTAATGTATTCTTTTTTTGTGAATTATTTTTTTGGTAGAATATTGACATCAATTAAATGTGACGAATTAAAAGCATACTTAAGTTAAGAGTGTAAAAGGTAACACGATTAATTAGCTGCAAAGTAGGCAAAGTTAGGCCCATAACATATGACCACCAATAAAGAAGCACATTTCGCAATCAAGAAGTGTTACCTGACCTGCCAACCCAACAATACAAATAGGTTGCTAAAGGTACAACAATCGTATACGGACTAGTTTGGTTGGCTTTTTTATTTTCCGAATCAATTAAAATAAATTAATTTCGTTTGGTTTGGTTTGATTTTGTACTTTTTTATTTTTTTTATTTGTCAAACTCGAATCAAACCAACCTAATAATGAACAGAATGATTTGGGTTGGGTTGTCCGATTTATGACGTCAAAGTGGTATTATTATGGAATAAACTAAAAGTTAATAAATTTACTAAAAAAATAAGAAAAGGAAACCAATTGCTTAAAAGGAATATGAAAAATAGAATGTAAAATGAGTAAGTGACACATTAGAGGATGCTACCTTGTCAATCTCGTTTAAAGATGGCAGAAAGAGGACTAATTTTCCCAATTTGATAGGTTATAATATTTGTTCAAACTGGTCAATCCGTCAACTCGTTTAAGGGTGAGTGGCGGAGCCAGCAAAATATTTAAGTTGGTGTCAAAAAATTCAGCTGGTGCCACCGATATATAACTACAAAAAAAATATGGTTAATTTTCAAAAAACTGGAAACATTATTTGCTTCAAACGTAACTAAAGAAACGTAGCTAAGTTAGCACAGCCACTATTGAGGGTGGATTAAATTGGGTGGGTAGGGATCATGGCAAATTGATCTGACAAGTTAACATTTTTTTTAGGTTTATTGGTTAATTTAAATAAAATATTTTACTTTTTGATAAACTCTAGCCAACCCTATCTTCTTAATTAATTTTGCACTATATACAGGTTAATCTGCCATAAAATAAGATGGGTTAAAACTTTTAATCCATTTTAATAAAGAATATGTTATATTTATTATTAATTTTTTTATCACCTCTTACTACTAATTTTATTGGGATAGGATATTGTGACAACCAAGTTATGTTACTACCAAGTGACTACCAATCAATCTTACCGTTAAATCGATTATCTGATCTAACGGTTATTTTTATTTCCATCTTTGTATGGTCATGATTTCCCAAATTTAATAATATTTATTTTCACCTTTGATGGTTATGTTTCCCATATTTAATGCTTTCACTTTAAATATAAATATTTTTAAAATATGAATATGGATAAATATAATTTCGTTATATTTAATAATCGATATAACGGTTTAGATTTTTTCACCGTTTATGTACTACATTGATTGATGGAAATAAATTTTGTTATGGTTTGATAAAAGTCAAATTAAAAATAAGTAGCTAGGGTGAGGCAAATTAATCCATTTTGAGCCTTTGCCAACAAAGACTCGAAAGTGAAAACCGAAAACTACTTCTTACGATACCAATCGTCAGCGTTTGAAGAAATAATTATACTACTTTCAACTTGGAAACCTCAAACAAACGGTAGTGTCTCGTTTACTATTTTCTCTTCTTTGAGAATATAAATATTTTTAAAATATGACATATTGATTATAATTTCAATTATATTTTAATATGCTGTACATATAACTTTTTAATACTTTTTTCCGTTTATGTACTATCATATGATTAAAATATTTTCAATCACCTATAAATGTTATCAAAATTGTCTTATCTATATATGCCCTACTTAAAATTTTATAAGTTGTTTTGTCTCCTTGTAAATCTTTCGCTTCCCACTTACCAAAATAATCTTTCGCTTCCCTTCTTATTTAATATCTCAGCTCAGTATTTACTCATAAAGAAAATTTGGAAAAAATTATCCCATAATAGGAAATAAAGTTATCTCCAACAACTACTTTAAAACGACCTCATTTTGTGTTTAGAAAAAAAATACAAGATATTTATCTTAAATTATTTATCTTAAATTTTATTTTCGTAATAAGAGAAAAATATTTCTTTTGTGATACAAGATAAAGTCATTTCTTGCAAGGCCAAAATGACATCATTTTGGTGTTTAAGATTAAAAATAAAGGGTATTTTAACAATTTTACATTCTTTTTTTATCTTGAATTTTACTAAAATACTTCTTATTTTTAATCTTCAGCCCAAAAAAATGTCGTTTTGGCTTGCAGAAAATATACTTATCTCCTATGATACTAGAGATGTTAGTCTTTTTAATAATTTTATTTTCTTTTTGTATTATGTATTTTGCTAAAATACCCGGTATTTTTTTTAAAACCCAAAATAATGTAATTTTGAGGTTGCACAAGATAATTTTATCTCATGTTATAAGAGAAATGTTAATCTCAAAAAATTTAAACGGAAATGAAAATTAAACTTATATTATTTATTAACTTCTTTTCTTTACAATTAATTCTGTTAATAACAAAATGATATTAATTGAGAGCTATTAATTTATTTTTGATACAAAGATAGGGGAAGGTTATAGTTACAAATTTTTTTTTACAACCATACATTATCACCGTTGATTTCCGCCAATCAACGGTTATCATTTTAGCAAATTAAATTCATTAATTAATTATTAATTCATAATAAATGATAACCGTTGATTGGCGGAAATCAACGGTGATAAGATATAGTTGTAAGAGGTTTTAAATTTTTTTTTGTAACTATAACCTTTCTCATAACGATGAACATAGTTATAAGAGATGGTAAGAGAAAATAATTGTAAGCATATCTTGTGTAAAATGATCTGGCCCTTTATATATTTATTCCTGATAAAAATATTATTTTCAAAAAATAAAAATTATTACAATGGATGAGAAAAGCGATTGAGGGCCAGATACATAACAAATCACCATGAATCTTGACACGTATCTAACTTTTCTCAGTCTTATATTTGGAATTTGTTAATAATGAACACTAATTTCCAATTTTGTGGACCCAAAGGACTAAATGGCTGACCAATAAGGCAATAACACAAACTTTGATGTTCCCTGCTTAGTGGGATTCAGATACGCGATAAATTTTAGTTGGTAGAATCGCTAATATCCATTCTAAATTTTTTGTGTGCTGGTCGTACATATTATATAGTCTATATTAGGGATTAGATATTGTACATATCTTTTTTTTTAATGTCTATTCTATCTACTCATCTATAACATTATTTGATTAGAATCTCAACTAAATTTAACTTTTTATTTTTTCCTTTTAAGATTCTGATCTAATAATGTTGAACATAAATAAGTAGAATAAGTATAATATTCTAATTTCTATCCCAGTATATTATCACTGAATTCGAATCATGATACAGATGATATAATATAATGAAACGAACTACTGAAGCACTGATACCGTATTTCAGAATATATTTTTCTAGTTTCTTGTGCTTGAAAGTTAGAAGCCATGATTAAGATGACTCAGAGTAAGAATTAACAGTATAATATTCATTCTTTTTCACGTCTAGCTTCTTTTCTTTGACAAGTGATTTTGGTTTTGAACAGACATTCAGCACGCCTATTATTTATCTTTTAATTTGTTCTTGATAGCTCAATTTTTAAGGATAGTAAAGCAACAGCCAACAGCTTTGTGCCTACTTAGCGGCGACTCTTGTTCTCATTGCATTGGTTTGTTACTATAACATATATATGAGTTTTATGTTTGTCATATAACATGATATAACATCACTTTCCTACACACTCATTAAAGAGATGAGGTCCAAATGTTTTTCTTTCTTTTTTATCATTTCACTTTCTCTCTCTATTTTTTTTGAGTGTATTCGAAACAACACTTAAATCATGTAACATAATATTAATAAAACCCCATATATATATATATATATATATATATATATATATATATATATATATATATACTTTGAATTTTGAAGTGCATTTTTCTACTAGTAGAGATATCCTTTTCCAATCGAATGACTTGTAAAACTTTTTCAAACATTTGCATCTTATCCAAAACGAGAAATACATACATGACGCCTACAAAATATTCATTTGTGTTACGTTGATTGAAGATGGTATTTAAAATTGTAAAGTGGAAGCTGAAGTTTATATAAAAAGAATGTAATACTAACTTTCATACTAATCAACCAATCAAATATATTTGGGACTGCTAATCATGTACCTAATGTCACTCACTTCCTCTCGTCAGCATTCATTCCACTTCCTTCATGTTGCCTTTTCCATCGCTAGTGCAAGAACAATATTTAGATATCATTCTCTTCAGAAAAGATCTTCGTCCTATGTCTCGTCATCAACCTGCTAACTTTATCAATTATACTATTCTTTTAATTTAACTACATCAACATTATCGTCAAATCAAGAAAAGTCTTACACTTTACTCCTGTAATATGGAATACGATTTGCCAAATTTTGATATTTTGTTTTGGGTTTGTAAAAAGTAGCTACAGAGACAGAGGAAAGGCCAATAATTTGTACTCCTCTAATAGCAATAATTTATTGAATTATATCAATTAACTAATTATTAATTCCAGATAAGATGAATAAAAATCAATTACTAAGATGAAGATTAAGACTTGGGCCTACAGTGAAAATACAAATTGGGTGCCTTGTGCAGGGGTTTGACGATGAACCTAGAGAGTGTTTGGTACCGGAGAATTTTATATTTTTTTTTGTCCGAAAATCTCGATTTTCAAAAAATATAATGAAAATATTCAATTTACGATAATATCCGAAAATTTAAAATTTTAAAAAATTCAGTTTCCCGAAAATACTAGGAATCTGAAGTTGTCTATCCCTTCCCAGCTGTCTTTTTTTTCTTCAACATGAAAAACTCCAAATCCAATCTCACTGTATATGGAACTACAGATAGGTTATTGTGCTACTGTAAACAGAGATAGGAAGTAGTAAAATTTGCAGATATTGTATAAAAATAAAATGTATTTTCATTAAAGGAAGACACATTACGTGTAACACGTATAGGCAGTTATATAATTTGATCAATTTCAAGACTATCATATACAAATTACATGAGTATGATTATGATTGTGGGTATTTAAATAACCGGTGATACAAATTACCACTCTACTGTATGACTATAGGTAAGGTGGGACTACCATGGCAAGTGTTTCTATAAGGGAAGCATATACATTAGTCTATTTATACAGCATAACGACGAAGATAATCCAATCGAGCTGGATGCTTGAGCTTCATCAGAGCCTTGACTTCGTGTTTTCTTACCATTTCCCTTGAAATATTCAAGTTCCCAGCAATTTCTCCCAACGTTCTGTCACCCTTACCATCAAGTCCAAATCTCTGTCTTATCACCAAGCTCTCCTTTGGCTTCAGGGAATCAAGCTAAAAAAAAATAAAAATAAAAGTCTAAGATTAGTTGCAAAAAATGACAATGGCAATATGATGCTATTGAATTAGGTATATTACTAACAAATTAGTAAGACCTAAACCAAAAAACTTAAAAATTACAATATCCACCAAGAGCTCATTATATAAATCCAATTGTGATAAAAAAAAAAAAACACAAAACACAAAACCACTCCACCAAGAAATAGTAATTTAACCTTTCAGAATTATATATCGTAATAATAAAATTTAATAGAAGAACATATTGTAATGAGTAATGCAGTATCAAAAAAAGTGTCAAGAGGTTAAGTTATTATTACCACATCATCAAGAGCAAGCCTTAGTAGGGCAGGTTGTCTCCTATTATCACTACTAACACCATCATCATCAGTGATCCCATTAATAAACTCCTCTTGTGTGGTTGCATGTCTCGAATGCAGGGAAAGAATGGGTTTTGATGCCTTCATTACGTCATGGTATCTTTCAGGGGATATCTCAACTCTTTCTATTATTTCTTCCTCTGTTGGTGACCTCTGAAGCTCAAATGTTAACTCAAGTTTAGCTCTTTGGATCTCTGCTCTAACCTGCTCAAAAAGAAGTTGAAAAGTTAGACAAAGCTGAGACCCAGGCACAGCCTAATCAATTAATGAAGTTCATTTTATTTCAAAGCTTTACAACGAATATCTTTAGAAAATCCAGGCACAAAATTTTCTTCTTGCCTAATCAATTGTTATGGACTAAGTTCATTTTATTTCTTAAAAGCCAAATTTACATCTAAAAGAATATCTTTTATATTAATCCTACTACGGCTAAAATTGGACCCCCAATGAGGCATGGTTTTTTAAACCACACACACTAATCTCTTCTTCACTGTGCACACACCCCACATCTCGACTATGTCGTTATATTATAGTGCAGAGTGATTCGCTTTTCATCCTCTCCTATGGTTATTCAAATCTATTAAATTACCAATCTCTGCCTCTAAAGAAAAATTCAAATATTTTGGAATTTTTTTCGCTCTTGCAACCATGACAAACTGGTTGATTAGGAATTACAAGTTGTTGATGCTGAAAATAAAGATTATGCTGCGTAAACCAAAACATTAATCACCGCATGCATAGTAAGAAGAATGCATACCGATTCAAGTCCAAAGGGAACACGTGTGAAGTTTGAGAGGGTCATGGAACGAACGATGGCATGTCTTATCCAAAACAAACCGTATGTAGATAGCCGAAATTTCCTGTTTGGCTCAAACCGATCAATTGCTGTTATAAGTCCCTTAACTCCTGCCTGACAAAGATCTTGAAACCTTGGGCCACTAGCAAAATCTGAAAAATATTTGTTGATCACAAACAAGACAAGCCGGAGATTGTGCTGCAACAAATATCACCACAATTTCTTAATCTCGATATAACTTACTCACTCAAAATAATATCAACAAATAACTAATAATTTCAACTCCACACTCCTAAGAGAGAGAGGCAAGAAAGTAAAAGGAATGAAGGCATATTATATAATTTATCTTTTAAACTTGTTGAAAGCCGAGTTGTAAAAGAATTGAACACTTTAAATTACCTTTATGAGCTTGTTTCTTGCAGCTCGACCAACCTCTATTGCTTTCTTTACTTGAGCAATGCTCATGTTTGTTGCATCAGCTAGTTCACCCTCTGTAGGTTCTCTAGCTAGATCCTTTTGTAAATCGTCTTTCACTTGAAGGAGTACCTGAATATTAACAATCATGACTTAATGTCAGAAATAAAATTAAGCTCTATGTTTTCACCTAACATCTTAAACTTATACATTGGAACGTTTCTTGACATGGTATCAAAACCTTGAATCCTAGGATTACCAAGCCACTACCCACAAGGAAAGGACTAACAGTGTGGGTTTTAGGTTATGCAAGAGGTCATAATTTCAAATCTCCATAAACAATAAAAAATTGATGATCATATGGTCAAGATGTGGATTCTCGAAGCCCCTACTCTCATTCTCACATATAATTGAATTTCCGCAAGGGTGGTAGTGATCTTGCTTAGTTCATCCTTCAAGTTGACCTTAACATGAATAACTGAGTTAGAGATAGATTATGAACCTTGACTTGCCAGCTTAAGCTACTAGGTTGAATGGTTCCATGCTACTCAGCAATGAAAAGATCTACACTAATTTAAAAAGAGAAGAATCAAAGAAAGGGGAGCAAATAGAAATTATAGTAATTAACTGCTCACCTTCATAGGTTGCATCAACTTGAACAACCAAGCATGCTCTGAAGAAGGAAGAACTTGAGGTATTCTCATTCTTTTCCAGTCCATACTGATAAAATCAGTAGATCCTGAATATTCCCTAACAAGTTCCTCAATCTTCTCAATCCTATTCTTGACATTTCTTTTCTTCTGAGTTGGAATGATTACCTCCCCATTTTGGCTCTTTTTTAATGCAATCCTCTTATCAAGACTCAATCGTTTGGCTTTCATGTTCTGGTTTCTGACCACCCTATCATTCTTTAACTCCTTTCCTTTATCATCATCACCAATCTTCTTCCCCCTCCGAGAGACTCTTTTGATCTTACTATCTATATATTCCGCATCACAAGTATCAGATGCAGGGCTGAGTTTGTATATATTTTCAAGTATGGCAGCAGCTTCATTGTAGTCCACATTCAAGGAAGATGGAGAAGCTTCCTCGGTAAGGACAGCTCTTACTCTCTTAGGTAGTTTATTAGTTTTTCCTATCCTTTTCTTCTGCGTCTTGGCCGTATCGACAGACATATGAAATTTCTCTTGAGTTGCAACCAAAGCTGTATCATTCGGTTTATCTCCTTTAAATGCTACAGCTAGAGGTCTCTTCAGTGCAGGACGAAAACTGGAAAACTTTGAATTCAATCCTAGTGGAGACCGAGCAGCTGAACTAGAAACAGTCACAACTCCCATACCAGGTTACCTAATCCCCGTTTAGAAAGAATGAAATGACAGATTTTCAATGCCAATATCCTACAACAGCAAACCAAAAAACTATGTCAGGTTGACATGTGCTGACACAAGTGCACAACTAATAGCTTCACAGAATCATCAAACGGCAAGCATAATCTCTTGATTAATCATCAATGTAGCTTCAATATTAACACCAAAAGAATAGTACATGGACAAGTAAATATATTGCTTTAACAGCCACCAATACCATTTATGACCAGTAACATGGTTTCAAAACCCTATAATAGTTAAATTGGTCAGAGAGCAATCTAAATTCTGGCCTACCCTTTTTCTATAATCAGAGCTAAACAAGCAAAAACATGATCTAATCACATATTCAGGCATCGGTATTGCATTGGAAGCCAGCAACTAAACATATATAGTAAGTAAACTATGAAAGTGGAAATTTTTTGCCACGACATGACATGATGAAACAAAAGTTGCGGAATCAAATGATAAAGTACAGTATAAACACATGTTCAAAGAAAAAAAAAAAACAAGTGAAGCAGGGAAGAGTACCTTTGATTTGTGAGAATTCGATGATGAATCCACAGAGAGGATCTATTAGAGCTGAGACATGAAAATAAGAAATAAAAAAGTGTAGTGTTGTGGTTGTGATATTAAACACGAAATACGAGAATTTACGGTGACCACAATTTTTGTGTCCGAAACTTAGGTGCTTGATCGGAACACGTAAGCAACTGTTTGGAACGCTAGCGCTGACGTGGCTATTCGTGGGAAGAAGATTGTGTTTGTTAAGCACCTCGTGGCGCTTTTGGAGTGGACGAGCCTGATATTTTGAGCGAAGTTGTGTGTGGCGCACATCTTTGACACGTGGCTAGATCTTGAACTTTTGTGGGGCCCAATATAAGAGGTTCTCGATCGCATACGTAGCTCTATAACAACCATGATCCATGTCACATGCGTCTGACTAAGGCCGAGGAATAATAATTTAATCAGTAGTTCTACACTTCTAGAACATTTTTTATATTCAACTTTTTTAAATCTGTATAAGATAAATTAAAAAATATAGTACTAATCAATTATATTGTGATAAAATGATTTTACAGTTAATGATTTTATATAAGTGATGAATTTGAATAATTTTATATTATATATTTCTAATATATTTCCTTATATAAGAGTTCTTTAAATTTGAAACGTGAATATTGCATTGGTTCACAAAGATCGAACTCGTGACCAGTGATCACAGAAGCTGTAATACCCTAGTAAACAATTAATTTAACTCAAACAACTTAAATTTGTAAATGATTGGTCTTTAATAATTTTATATTATATCTCTCTAACATTAAAATTAGTTCATTCATAAAATTTAATTTGACATACAAATGATTCAATGATATTAATAATACATGGATTTAAATTTTGAAATTAAAAATTATTTCATTAACTCATTTATTTGTTGGTTGTATTTAATAATATATTATTTTTGGTAAATGTATTTAATAATACTTAATTTCTACTACAAATAGTTAATTGCATCTAATTTTGCATGTAAAGAATCTAATATAATACTACGTCATGGATGTTTACACGGTGGTATAATAGTTTTCCTCTTTCCCGCACATAAAATATAAATGTATACAAAGTTATTATAAAAATATGTACTTTTAGCATTCCACTAAGTAGTTCCAATAATGATGAATTGTTTATGTTTGTCTATCTAAATTATAAAGCAGAATGAAAAGACCCAAAAACAAAGGACGACAAGTGAGCACGTATAAGAAGCTATATGAATCAAATATCGATTTTTTTTAGTTTCCACTAAGTTTCTCACCAAATGATGTTGTGGATTTTTTATGTATCATTGTAACGCGATTAATGTAGAAGCACAAGATTACTTCCTATATCAGAAATATGTTGACACTCTTCACATTCAAAAACTATTTTATTAGTTGTTGAAAAATAAAAAGGAAAAAATCAGTTTTAAGTTAAATGTATATTTTCTAATATGTATATTTCATAGCTTCAAAGGTTTATGGTTATTATGTAAATTACCTTTATTCAATAACTTTCTGTTTTTTAACCATTGACATTGGTTGTACTTGTATATGTCTCCATATGGGCTGAGGGAGTTCAAGCCCAAAATTTGTTGGTTTTTAAGTTCGGATAACATGAACACACGGGCTGAAAGTGAACGGCCCATATTTTTTTCGTTTCCTTCCTCTCTCTATTTTTTTTTGGTAAATTCCTCTCTCTCTTTCTACTGTAACGAAATGACGTAAGAAAATAAAGATTTAAATATTATTAGGATTTTATAAGAGTTATGTTGTGGTAAAAGTGTTTGTGTAATGTTATAGAGATTCGTTTTGCGTGTCGGAATTTTTTATTTTTTTTTGCTGCGGGTCCCACAAAATGTTGTGAGTGTAGGAAATTTTTTCTGGTCATGTTAATATATAGATGATAAACCCATATTATTATTGTCATTACTATTTGTAATTGTTCGGTTAAAGTAATTTTAAAATTTAAATTTTTAAAAAATATTCTAAATTATATTTAGTCTGATTGATCATGGAATAAGGATAATCTAGTAAACAAAATACATAATTATATTAAAGTTTGATTTTGTATTTTCTTTCTAATATCTTGTGGCACATAGTACACAAACACTCTGTTTTGAGAGTTTGGAGGGAAAAGAAAAAAAGAGGATCCAACTATCCAAGCAAAAGAGAGGGAAATTGAATGGTTAATGAGATATTTCTACAATTTTATCATTTTTTAAAAATTAATAAAATTATTGTATTTTATAAATTAAATTAAATTTAATATTTTTAAACAAGATTATTTATGTATTTTTCACGTTGCTAAGAAAGATTATATTTTTGAGGAAATATGCACATTGCAAATTACGAAAATTTTGTCAAATTTGTTTCCGTTGAAATACTTTTTGTCGAAAAGCGACTGAATTTTTTATGATGAAATTTTTTATACAAATGAATTTTTTGTCAAAATTTTCATCGGAATTTAATTTCCGACGAAAGTTTTGACGAAAAAAAATTTCATAAGAAATTTTGACTGAATGATTTTTGTCAAGAAATTTTAAGGGAAATGTGTTCTCACAAAAGTTTTGACGAAAATGTTTTGGTCAAATTTTTTGAGGAAATCTTTTGAAGGAATACAGATTACGTAAAAAAAATTGACGGAATATTTTGTTGGTCAAAATTTTTTACAAAAATATTTTCACAAAGATAATTTTTCGTTGAAATTATTTTATGAAAATGTGTTTCGAGGGGGAAAAGATTGTGTCAAAAGTTTGACAGAAATATTTTCGTCCAAAACTTTTGACCAAATTTAGACTTTGTAAAAATTTTGACGAATTTTTTACAGGAATGTTTTTCATCCAACTTTTTCGATGAAAATGAGTTCCGCTAAAATTTTTGGAGAGAATATTTTTCGTTGAAAATTTTGAAGAATAAGTTTTTTTTTTGTCAAATATTTGAAGTAAATGTTTTCACGAAATTTTGATTACGTAATAAAATTTGACAAAAAAAAATTCGCCTGAATTTTATACAAAAGTATTTTTCGTCACAAAATTTTACTGAATTATTTTGCGTAGAAATTTTCGATGGAAATGTGTTCCGTTGAAAATTTTGATAGAAATATTTTTAATCGAAAATTTTGACGAAAAGTTTTTACGACAAAATTTTATGATAGAATTGTGTTTTGTTAAAAATTTTGATGAAAATTTTTTTATCAAAAAGTTTTACGAAAATGTTTTCATCGAAAACTTTCGACGGAACTTAGATTCTGTAAAGAAATTTCTTTTCTGTGAGAATATTTTACAAAAATATTTTTCATAGAAAATCTTTCATGAAAATGTGTTTCGTTGAAAATTTTGAGAAAAATATATTTCGTCAAAAATTTTATGAATATATTTTTTTGTCAAATATTTAAGGAAAATGTTTTCACGGAATTTGGATTACTTAATGAATTTTGACCAAAAAAAATTCGTTTGAATTTTTTACACAAATCTTTTTTGTCATAAACTTTTAGGGAAACATTTTTCGTCCAAATTTGTCAAAGGAAATGTGTTCCGTTGAAATTGTGATTGAAATGTTTTTTATTCAAAATTTTGACGAAATTGTTTTCCGTCGATATTTTTTTATGGAAATGCGTTTCTTCGAAAATTTTGACAGAAACTTTTTTGTCCAAAAGTTCGACTAAAATATATTCATCAAAAGTTTTCGACAGAATTTTTAATCTGTAAAGAATGATGATAAAAAAAGTTGTGTTAAAATTTTTTACGAAATATTTTTCGTAGAAAATTTTTGAGAGAAATGTGTTCCATGAAAAAATTTGGTGAAAATATATTTCGTCGAAAATTTCGACGCATATGTTTTTCGTCAAATATTTGAGGGAAATGTTTTCACGGAATTTAGATTACGTAATGAGTTTTGACAAAAAATAATTCGTCTGGATTTTTTACGGCAACATTTTTTATCGAAAATTTGGACGGAAATATTTTGCGTAAAATTTTTTGAAAGAAATATTTTGGGACAATATTTTTGAAGGAACTGTTTTCCTTCGAAAATCTTAGATGGAAATGTGTTGCGTTAAAATTTTAAATGAATATATATTTTATTTTGCGTGGAAAATTTGGACAAAAATACTTCATTGGCATAACGACGAAGATAATTTATTCTAGTGATTATAGTCAAATCTTGTTCCGTCTCTAATTTCGTCTTTAGTTTCGGCAGAAATTATTTTTCGTCTCTTATTTTGACGTAATATGATTTTCGTCACTATTTTAGAAGAAATGTTTTCAATGATAAGTTTATGTGGTTATTTAAGACTTTTCTAATAATGTCCCTTTTAAAAATGATTCACATTTATGTAGTGTTCACATTTAAATGCTTAGGGTCAATAAGTAATTTCCAATATTTTCCTCCTCAAACCCCCAAATTGAGGGAACTTTAATTTTAAAGGTGAAAGAGTTTTAGAGGATTTAGCAAAAATTCTCAATTCCCTTTTTCCAATTTTCTAAACTCACAAACAATGAAAGATATTAATAAATTATGCCCTCTTGGAAATAGTTAAGGTTTACCAAAAAGAAGAAGAAGGAAATAGTTAAGTTTTTAACAACTAGTATACTAAGGTCATTGGTTAAAGGGAAATATTTTTCTTATGTTGTTGGGGATGAGTTATCTTATGGTAGTGTAATAAAATCATGAGAGGGACCCACAAATAATTAGAGAAAAAAATAAAAGTGAAACCCACTTTTACTTTATGTGTATAGGAATTTGATTTATCTCATGTTAAATGATATAAATATAACATTAGTTCAAACAATACTAGATAGATTCTATTTATGTGTGTCTTTAAGACATCTGATAAGGAATTATTTTTTTCATTTTTATTTTTTTTTATTCGTCTATGTAAAAATCTAATGAATCATTACTTTTTAATTTTACTTTTAATATTGAGAAATGGCAGAAAAAATTATAATAACATATTAGGTTTTTTTTAATTTTTTTTGGTATCCAACATATTAGGTATTTTACTGAAGAGTAATTTAGTTGAATAAATTGAACTAAATTACTCTTCAATAAAATACTTTAGTTAAATTTATTCAACTAAATTTCTCTTCAATAAAATACCTAATATGTTGGATACCAAAAAAAATAACCTAATTTAGTTGAATAAATTTATTTTACTTTAATTATTAATATTGAATAGTTTTTTTTATATTTTGCATAACAACATTAGAAGACAAAAAAAAAATGCTAGTTAAAAACCCCATAATACTCTACCAAAAAACCCCTATAATAATAGATGTTAATAAAACCTATAAAAAATTATTAATAAGTGAAAAATAAACTATTCAATACACTAGAAATTAAAAAAAAAATTATTAAATACTTGTTATTTTTTATTTCTTACTGGATACATTAAAGACACATATCAACAAAACCTTAAAATTAATCAATTAAAAATATAATTAGAGAAATATTTACATAAATATAATGATTAATCATTAAAATAATAATATAATCGGTCTAATCTACCTAACTTGAGTTCAACATTTTTATGTAAGTATTTTCCGAATATATAAGACGTGAAATTGAAATTGCACTTAAGTAGTGGCAAAAAAATTAAAATATTACTATTTTAATAAATAATTACGAATACATAGCAGTTTCGAAACTATATACAAATCTATAGCAGTCAGTGGCAAAAAAAAGTTAACTTATGAACCGTAAAATTTTGAAAAGGCATAACTTTTGACTCGGGTATCCGAATGAGGTAATTCTTTTTTTGATTCCATATAACTTTTCGAGATCTACGCAATGACATCTCATTTGATATATTTTATCGCTCACAAACACAATTCAAATTTGCAATAATTGTATTATATAGTGTATTACAACAAAATTTAAAAAATCATTATTAATAAGAAAAACAAAATAAAGATTAAATTTGTTATTTAAACTCAAAAGTTAATTTGAAAAATCTGTATTAATAAAGAAAATAATTAAATAAATATTCTAAACACTTGATAGAATATTATATAAATTTGTATATATTTTAATAATTAATAAATAAACTTGTACACTATTTTTTTTCAAACACTTGGTAGAAGTATATATTTTAATATGACATTAAGTATCCTTATTTATAGATGGGTTAATCTATTTTGGTGCCATCTTTATATTATCATTGTTGCAAATTTGAATTGTGTTTGTGAGAGATAAATATATCAAATGAGATGTCATTGCGTAGATCTCGAAAAATCATGTGGAATCAAAAAAAGAATTACCTCAATCGGATACCCGAGTCAGAAGTTAGGGCCTTATCAAATTTTTACGGTTCATAAGTTAACTTTTTTTTGCCACTAACTGCAATAGATTTGTAGATAATTTCAAAACTGCTATATTTTCGTAATTATTTATTTAAATAGTAATATTTTAATTTTTTTGCCCTTAAGTAGTAACTCGTAACAGTTAACGGTTGGCAATCATCGCTAATTAATTCAATATATTTATGTAATTATTTTCCTTGTATTTAAAACTTGAAAACGAAATTGCTTAAGTGGTAGGTTGTAGCAGATAAAGTTGGTTTCCATCCACACATGAAAAAAACATACACTGCTACACACATGACACACCGGCCGAAATTATGAAATGACCGAAAATTTAAATCTCCATGAGCCAAGAGGGCATGACCTGGTTCTAGTAATATGATACAGGCTCGCGTTTAGTCATTGGTCAGTGCACATTTTACACGTCTAAGGCTAAGGTGGGGTACACAATGGCCCATATAATTATTTGTTTCAGGGCCCATACTTTGTCTTCTAGATAGCCCGCAAAATTTGCGGCTTACCAAACTTTGTTTTATCATTCAACGGCTTCCCATTTTGGATGCTTTGGGGAGTGTTTTAAAATCCCACCCCATTCCTTGGCTTGACCCGGGTCAACCCTAATCCCTCTTTTATGAGGGTTAGGGTCACAAGTTGAACCTATATGCACATCGACTCTTCCGACCCCCAAAGCCCGGTTGGGTTTCAGTGACTTCCGGATTAGAGGGGTCACTGCATTTTTTTTTTTTAAATTCACGAAACATGGTCGTTTTATTCAAAAAAATAAAATAAAATAAAAATGTTGACAAACCTAAATCTAATCATTCTCTTCTCTCCCAGCGATCTAGATGTCTTCAATTTTCACCTCCTTGCCAAGAATCTTCTAGAAAAAGAAAGAATTTTACTCATTCAAATGAAATCCTTACGGTCATTAATGGAAAACAAAAACTTATTCTTACTTCCTTTAAATTTTCCTTTGTCAGTTACTTTCTCAAGAGGCAAAATCGGGTCAGCATAACCCTATTAGAACACGAGTTTTGTACTTTGGTATCTTGATACTTTAATTAAGTCGTGTAATATTGACTTGTGGTTGTAATTGATGAATTTTATTAAGTATATTTTGAATTTTTGATAATTGGTGGTTTGTTTTTTAAAATTTTCATATAGGATATAGATATTGATAATTTTTTAATATATAGAATCGGGTCAACGTAGTGACCCATGACCTCTGGTTGAACCCGTAACTCCCCCTAACCTCAGCCGGGTCGATTGGTCGGAACAAGTTTTTAAACATCTTTAATAGCTTCTACCATAAAATTCATGTACGGTCACAAAAATGAAGAAAAAGCTCCAACCAAATAAAGCGTGGTTTTGTTTCATTTTTCAAATTGCTTTTATCCTTCCTTTTCCTTTTGACGACAGAAGTTGTGACTCCACTCTTGGCAACAACTGAGATTGAATTGGTCTAATTCTAGAGTCTTTTATGGGTGCGAATCTAATTCATAGATTTGAATCTTTCAAAAGAAAAGACGGTGCTGCTTAAACGAAGACAATTGGGGATTTTGAATGGATTTATACTTCTTATATAATATAAGAATAGCCTTCTTATGCTACACTCACATCGTTCTACGTGCCAATATTTTTTTTTAATGGGACCCACCTAAGTATGTGTGTTACAAGAATTCTTATCGTATGTAACATAAGAAGTATAAACCTCAATTTTGACAATTCGAATAGAAGCTAGAATGTTAACGTCATGTTAATGTAAATGTGTTTTTTAAGGGTTAAATATAATTTACTCCTTTCAGCATTTCACCCGACAGTGTTAGACTGACTCCGTCTTTATTACGGGTGAATTAAATACTGTCTTAATTTTCTTATTAGTAATCACTCTTTTAGAGACGGAATTTTTTTCATTCCACCGTCGGTAATCCTTATTTTTTAAGTAGTGTGTTACATATTTTTAAAATTAAAATGCATTTAAAAGAGATGACTTAGACCTACTTTTTATATAATATAATGCATGGAGAATGTGAATAATACATTCTTTTTCAATAAATTCTCTACTATTGAATTTTACAAAATAATCTGAGCTCATTTTCTATGTAGTATAACCCGCATAAAACTCATGTTATATTGTTAGTTTTTCTTTGTAATATATAATAGGGAAAAATATTTATCCTTTTAATTGACACAACTTATATTATTTCATTCTCACAAAAAGGTGGGACCCATAACTTTATTTTTTTTTGTCAACTCTCTTATTCTTTATCTATCTCTTTTTCTCTCTTAAAATGACACAACTTTACATCCTTTTAAATGATACACACTTTACCCTATATAATATTAGAGATTGATTTGTAATTGGTAAGGGTGAAGAATGAAGATGTATTGATTGATTTGATTCAATATAAACCCAATGGTTTGATCTTTGCTGAATCAGTTTTAACTTTCCTAAATTCATTCAAAATCAGTTCGGTTGAAGTTCAAATTCAGAACGTGGATCAGGAAGCGTCCATAGGGCCAGTACCCTGCGGAGATATTACATTTGTGAAAGAATGCTCCCGCATGACTCGCGATTTCATTTTAGGTGCCTATTTGTGAGGTTTTTTTTTTTTTTTTTTTAACTTATGTTATTCTTATAATTTATAAGTAGAAGCAAGGTTAAATAAAAATTCTTATAATAAAAAGAATTTTTTATAATAAAAAATAGTTAAAAATTCTTAGTAGAGACATTTTTTTAGTTATAACAATTTTTTTTAAATATGTATTTTTTGAGAAAAGTTATACTTATAATTTTTTTTAACAATCTCTTACAACTATCTCTTAACACCGTTGATTTGCGCCAATCAACGATTATGATTTTTGCAAATTAAACTTATTAATTAATTATTAATTCATAATAAATAATGACCGTTGATTGACGGAAATCAACGGTGTTAAGATATGGTTGTTAAAAAAAAGTTGTAAGTATAACCTATCTTTTATTTAAATGAATAATTTTTATATAACTTTTAAGTTAAATTTTTATATAATTATCAAACTAGTTTTAGTTTTATTTATGGATCTTATAAGAGTTATGTTGTAGGAAAAATGATTGTATAATGTTATAGAGATTTGTTTTGCGTGACAGAGTTTTTTTTTTTTTTGCTGCGGGCCCCACAAAATATTGTGAGTGTAGGGAAATTTTTCTGGTCATGTTAAATGATAGATGATAAACCGTTTATTTATAAAGCTCTTTTTTTTTTTGGATATACCACATATATCTTTCACAATAAGTCATTCTGTTTGGGCGGATTCAAGATTAAATTTTAAACCCCTCCACAAAAAATACATATGCTTCATCACCCCTATGATGCATGGACACAGACACGAGACACGGGACACGATACGACACGCCGGCACGTTAATTATAAAAAATGTCATGTTTAGACATGTTGGGACACGTTTTGATATTAAATAAATTTTTTAATATATATAATATAATTTATATTTAATACATATAAGAGTCCATAATAAGTCATATAACCAATCAAATATTTAAATTTCATAACATAAATAAAAATATAAATATTTTTTCGTATTTTGTTAATTTTTTATGTTAAATTTCATAACAAAAAAAATTAGTTTATAAATTATTTCTTTTATATTTAGTTAACAAAATAAAATTAAAAAAAAGTGTCCCGGCATTGACCGCGTGTCGGAAAAAGTTGACAGTGTGTCGGAAAAATGTGTCGGAACGTGTCAGAGAGTTGACCACGTGTCCCCAAATGTTGACCACCTATTGGACGCGTGTCCGAGCGTGTCGGAGTGTGTCCTTGAACACGTGTCCGATACGCAAAATTTTCAAAAAATAGCGGTGTCCGTGCTTTAGAGCTTCACCCCATCTGCTCAGGTACAATGTGCCAACTAAATTATTTTCATTTGATTAAATTTTTTTTAACTTTAATTCAAAAATAGTTTTTAAATTAAAAAAAAAAAAAAAAACCCAAGAGGCTCTCAAACTCGGGATTTCCAAGAGCACAATGCCCATATTTATACAAGTTTGACCCGGTTAATGTGAACCGACTCGTCAACCTTTTTTCACTCCATGATTGCCGGTTGCCACAACTAATGCGATCCCTCCTCCGTCATCGATGATGAGGATTGCCTAATCAGCTCTTCTTTTCTGAAAATTTAAAATCAATATTACAATCAAATTACATGTAAAGTTCACTTGGGAAAAAATTTAGCTAATATTAATAGGAGAAGATATTATAACAACCAAGTTGTGTTATTACCATGTTACCACCCATTAATCTCACCGTTAGATCGCTTATGTTAATCCAATAGTTATATTTATTTTCATCTTTGTATGTTTATGATTCCCCATATTTAAAATGAAAGCATTAAATATGGAAATTCATAACCATACAAAGGTGGAAATAAATATAAAATATTAAATTTGGGAAATCATGACCATACAAAGATGAAAATAAATATAACCGTTGGATCAACATAAGCGATCTAATGGTGAGATTAATTGGTAGTAACATGGTAATAACACAATTTAGTTATAACAATATCCTTCCCCATGTTAATATTGCATTATTTTTAAAAATCTAATCAATATCAAGCAAGGGCGGATTTAGGGGGCTGGGGTGGGCCACCCCCAACTTTTTTTTTAATATATATATATATATAATAATATTATTATTAAATTACTTGTTTTAAAAATTGTATAATATAAAATTACTCGTCATGACAACATTAGATATCACACTATACTCAATCTTTTTTATTCCTATTGCTATTCCTCTATCAATTTTAACAAACCCTCATGGCCTCATCTGTATCCCCATAAAAAAAATTCTCTCTCAATTTTAATAATTTTTCTCAGTTCAGGTCTCTCACTATCTCTATTTTTTTTTATGAAATTAACAATGCTACTATTGTTTGATTGTTTTGTTTCAAAATCCGTTCATATCATCCCCATGTTTTGAATGTTTTGTTTCGACTCATTATTTTCCATTGATTAACTTTTTTTTATACCGACCTTCGTTGCATTAATGTTTAGATAAATAAACTCATCTATACGAATCTTTTTTAATTTATTGGTTCATACATGTTTTGATTTTTTTTTCAATTTATTTGTCCAACACAATATATTCTTTCAATTTGAAAAGAAATCCTCAATGAAACATTAAATCATTAAACAAGTAGAGTAAGAGTCAACTGAAGTGATCTTAATTAGCTTGCTACCCTTTTGTTCTCTTTTCATTTGCATAATTGTGTTATCTTTATGTAGTGGTTTCATATAGAGAAAATATGTTTGCTCTAACTTAAAAGATTCACTTTATGGGACAACTTGGTTGTAGTTTTTTATTTTATTTTTTAAAAAATATGTAGTTAAAATCATTGTTTAAGTTAAGCCACTCTTTTCTTTTAATTATTATTTTAAACTACTTTTTATGTTTGTTGGACCGAGCAATAGTACATTTTTTTCGATCTTTCAAATATTGTTAAATGTTAATATTTTATTAAGAAATCACTTAAATGAGTTCCTACGAGGTCAATAGGTAAAAAAAATACTAATATTATGCAAGATAAAAAATTAATTTTCGCCCCCTCTCTCCTCTAACCCTGACTCCGCCACTGATATCAAGGATATATCATAATTTTGAAAAAAAAAAACATATAATATTTTTGAAAATCAACTATGCCAAGACACCAGCTAGGAACAATTGGTGGCTTTGCCACTGTGTTTCATAGTTGTAAAAAAAATATAAATTTTGTTTCAGTTAATTGATTCATGATCCGAAAAAAAAAAAAAATCATATTTCATTTCTAGTGATCTCATTGAAGAGGTAGTTAAGGTCGAAAATCGAAATCTTCTTTGGGGCAGGCTTAAGATCGTATTCATGGTTGTTAAGACGAGAAAATCATGCCAAGTGTGAATGGTTTACTTATTATTTAATTTGGTTGGTTCCCAACCATCACCAGGATGCTTGAATTTTGTACGTATCCTAGTTTCTTTTGTGCATGTATCCAAGGAATTTGAAATATAAGTTGGTAGACCTTGTAAAATTTTGTGGAAGAGAAGAGAGAGAACGTAGGAGCAGTGACTGCTCTTATAGCATACAATATTCAAGGGAGCGAGAGCATGAAAAAAGAGAGAAAAAGATGATTAGAGAGGAGAAAGAAAAAAAAAATTAAGCTAAATATCAAAACATTAATTGAAGGACCACGGTAATTTTGGTGTACATTATTTTTTTCGGAAAAGCAGAATATTAGTGGAAAATAGGACATGTGGCAAATTGTTTAATTTCATGTGAAAGATTTAAGACCAGTTGAGTATTTGTTTAACGCATCAGTACTTTTTCTTCTAGGAAAAAACGCATCAGTACTTAACTAATTTATATAAATGACAAAAATTACACAGTTACTTTTCTTATAAAATAATTTTTATAAAACCCTTTCTTAAAACTAAAAAAGAAGAGAGATATTTTCACTATCAAATTTTTTTATTGCCAATTTATTACCCATCTAATCACCATTAGATTAACATTTCTCTCTCTTCAAAAACTTTTTAACATTCTCTCTCTTTGATCCAATGGTGATGTGATGGGTAGTAAGTTGGTAGTAAAAAAATTTGGTAGTTAGAATATCCTCACTCCTGAAAAAATACAAATCAAAACTAAAACTAAATCAAAACTAAAACTAAAATTTAATGAGGAAGAATATTCTTACTACCAAATTTTTCTATTACTAACTTACTACCTATCTAATCACCATTGAATCAAAGAGAGATAATGCTAAAAAGTTTTTGAAAAAAGAGAAAATGTTGATCCAATGATGATTAAATAAGTAATAAGTTGGTAGTATAAGTTTTTGGTAATAAGAATATCTCACTTCAAATTTAATATATTTACCAGCATCCACGAAACTTCTAAAATTAGACCTTAAAACAAGTTGTAACATGGGAACTGTCAACTCAGCGTTGGGGCAGCTGATGCATGTTTTCAGAAAAAGTACCAATAATGTTACGCCAATAAAAAAAAACACACACACATAAATAGCAGAGTTACTTATATAATATATTAATATTTTTTATGTTATAGTAGATAATTTTATCTCATATGTATATAGAGGTAATATTCTTTGATGCCAGTGTCAAATTCAAAACTTGACACCTCATTTGATAGTCGTTAGATAAAAAAGATCAATGATGTCACATGCTTGTAAATCAGAGTCGTTGATCTTTTTTAATGTAACGGTTCTAAGGTAAGGTGTCAAATTTCAAATTTGACACCGGTGTCAAATGATCCTACATCATATATATATATATATATATATATATATATATATATATATATATATATATATATATATATATATATATATATATATATATTAAATTGTTGGTCTTTTTTTATTTAACCGCTCTCAAATAAGGTGTTAAATTTCGAATTTGACACCGATGTTAAAAGATCATATATATATATATATATATATATATATATATATATATATATATGAGAAAAAATACTCTTATGCTACATGTGATAACTTTCTCTCCTGCACACCCTTCGATAACTGTGCCACATTTTTCTTTTTTTTTTCTTTTTTTTTTTTTCAAATGGTGGAGCCCACAATTTTATCTCTATGACATGAGATAACTTATATTCTTTAACATGAGATTAATAAAATGCATATATATATATATATACATATATATATATATAAGAGGAGATATTCTTACTATCAAAAAATTCATTATCATCCCACTACCTCCATAATTACCATTGGATTAACATTCTCTTTTTCTTCAAGAAGTTTCCAGCATTCTATCTCTTTGATCCATTATGATTATGAAAGTAATGCGTTGGTAGTGAGATTTTTTGGTAATAAGAATATTTCTCCTCATATAAAAATATGTGAAGCCCTTATTAGAGAATAATATAAATCATTAAAAATGTCTTTATCCAATGCCTTAAGATTTTGAGTTGAAGTGGTTCTTTACATGATATCAGAGTTTCAGTGACCATAAGGTCACGATTTCGATCCTCACTATCGTCACTTGTGGAATTAAATAAGCATAAACTAAAAAAAAAAGGAGTTGTACAATATCTACGCTTCAAGTCTAAAGGGCGCTTACGTAAGAAGAATTATTAGAAAATAATATAAATCATTAAAAATATTATCACTCAATACTTTAAAATTTTGGGTTAAAATAATTGTTAATACTTTATAGTCTATATCAAAATAAAGGAGAGTGAAAAATAAATTCTATATATTTTTATATGTATATGAATTTTTTTTATTCTCTATAACGCAAGAAGCAAGTTAAACCTCTTATGTAATAGTAAAAACATCAACATGAAGTTTCGATCATACCTAGCTAGTTAGTTAAATCAAATCTAGCAGTCTATTGAATATTAAAAACTTATAAAAGAAGACGTGCCATTACAAATTAAAAAAATAAAAAATAAAACATGAGAAACGAAAAACAAATAAACATCAAAATTTGTCGTCATACGAGAAAAAATCACGTTGCAACTTGCAAGTTAAAGGCAATAACAGTCTTTTACCAAAAAAAAAATAAAAAAAAATGAAGGCAATAACAGTATCTCTCTATAATATATGTTTAGCCAGTTTAGGAAGAAATGTATGTGATTTCAAATAGTATAAATTTAGATCCTTTTAAAAAACAGTTAAATATAAAAAAAAAAAAATTGGAATCCATATCTTCAAATTTTTTGTGTTTATTTTTTTTTAGTAAGAGTCACCTTTTATGTTTGTCTATTTTTTAAAAGAATATAAGTTTATATTCTTTAAAAAATACATATTTTTTCTATATGCTATATAATTTTATTTCATGCATATAAAGAAAATAAATGAGATCCATCAACATAATATGAGAAAAATATATTCATATGCATCCATAAAGGTGATTGTCTCCGCCACGAGATTCCCTTGAACCTGCCTGACAAATGGTATTAAAGTTGGGTTATGCTCGAGCTAGCAAGGTGTTTGCCATTGATTTTCTCTTCTCAAAGCGACTATCAAGACCAAAAGTACTCAACTCGCCTTTAACTAATCACAAAGCTAGCCCGAGCCTGAGCCCAACCCAACTTTTATACTATTGGCAAGGTGGGTTCAGAAGAGCCTGTGGTGGGAGACTATCACCAATGGACTAAGCTACACCATCATATCAAATGTATCCAACGCCATGTTTTAACTCAAAACTTTAACCCAACATAAGCGAGTATTGAGACCCAAAGTAATCAACCCGCCTCTAGCGGATCACTAAGTTAGTCCGAGCCCAACCCAATTTTGATACCACTTGCACGGTGAGTTCAGTGGGAGCCTGTAGCAGAAAACCACCACCACCACCAATGGATTAAGATAAACCATCATTTCAAGTGGGTACAACACTACAGCTTAACCAAAAATATTAAGATATATGTTATCAAAAAAAAAAAACTTAAGATATTAACTTCACTAGTCTTCTCACTTATATACACTTTATTTAGTCAACTATCAATTAACATGAGTCTCACCATTCACTGCTTTAAATAATGTAAGATAATCACTTGACAAATTTCACCTCAGAGAGGGTTGGAACTCGGAATCTAACCCCAAGAGTGACGTGTGCTGACTTAGGAATCCAACGTCACAACCGTGTCACAAACGTTTCTATAGGCCACGTGGAAGCATCAATTGTCACGACGCGGAACAAGGTTTGAAGATTCCAAGTCTCGTGTTTCTATTTTACCAGGTTTACCTCCTGTTTTTACTGCTCCCGAGAGTAAGAGAAGAAGACGGAGATTCATAATACGTTGTGATTATTAGAGAATAAAGAAAGTAATCATATGATATGGGGATTATACATGTATATGACCAAGATGGTCAATGAGAAAGAAGCCTCTGTTCGTAGAACCGGTCAGCAGTTGGACCTCTCATCCTCACTCTTTGAACTTTTGATTCCTATATGACCAAAGACTAGTCCGAGTAAACCAAAATCCACTCGCTCCCTTTTCTCGGTCAAACTTTCCTTTCTTTTCTACGTTCTCTGTTTCCCACACTTTCTTTTTTCATTCAAAAAGACACCCCTCCTTAAATCCCATGGCCCTAACTCACCTTCATTATTAACCTTTTTTTTTTCTCTTGTCTTAATTTTAAGTTGTATTTCTATAAAGCCTACTTTTCTCGTTAAACCTTTTGCAAATACGATGTTTTAACCATCTTTTGGCTCTGTCTTCTTGGTTCATGTTCCCACCCTACCCTGACATAAGGTTGCTCTTTTCAGAACCAAGCTTCTGAACTAATCATTTTTCATCACCTGGCGCACCAATCACGAATCAACTAGGTATATATATATAGCCTTTGTTGGTTTTGTGCTTACATGGACAACATGGGAGATAAAAAGAGCCTCATACATGAGCTACTACAAGGTTTGGAGTTGGCAAGACAGCTCCAAATCTATCTCCACGTGCCTTCTTCTTCCCAAGAAACTCGTGAGCTGTTGATCCAAAAGATCATATCCACATTTGAGAAGGCACTTGAAATGGTAAATTGGAAAGGGCCAGTGGGTGAATCATCACAACATCCTTCAGGTGTTGTAATTCGAAAGTCAGATTCACCACCTTTGAGTAGTAGTCCCCGCAGTGAAGACTCTGATAGAGATTTGAAGGACCAGGACTTGAATGCTTCCAGAAAGAGGTATGCAATATATATATATACACCAACTTGCTATCATTAATTTGCATCCCCATGCATGTGAAGACCTTATCCTAACATGATGAATGAATGAACTTCTTTTGTCATAGAAACACTTTCCCAAGATGGACAAAACACATTCGAGTTAACTCAGGAATGGGAGTGGAAGGGCCTCTTGATGATGGATATAGTTGGAGAAAATATGGCCAGAAAGACATTCTTGGAGCCATGTATCCAAGGTTAATAATTATTAATCCTCTATAAATGCTAATTTTGTAAATAACTATTATGTCTTTTGGATTGAACAAAATAACCTTTGTGTTTATGCAGAGGCTATTATAGATGCACTCACAGAAATGTTCAAGGTTGCTTGGCCACAAAGCAAGTACAAAGATCTGATGAAGACCCCACTGTCTTCGAAATCAATTACCGAGGAAAGCATACTTGCACAATGGCCTCCAATGTGGTTCCTACATCAACTCCACTAGAAAACCAAGAATCAAATTTGAACACAAACCCTCTTCAACAACAGCATCAGAATGTTCTACAAAGCCTTGAGCAGCAACCGAACGAGCTACTTTTGAACCTCAGGGCAGGCCTTAAAGTCCAAACGGAGAACCTTGATTCCACTGACCAATCATTTTCACCTTTCCATTTCCCTTCAACTTCAAGCATAAAAATTGAAGACCAAGTTTTCCCATCCCCAATGGTTGGAAACAGCTTTGCCGAAAACGTGAATTCCCCTTCGTACATATCCCCTGCTACATCAGGAATAAGCCACTTTTCGGTGTCTCCAAGTGGGGTTAACAGTTTTGTGGGGCACCCAAATTTGTCAAGTTCTGCGTCTCATATCAATGACATGATCCCTGCTGCTACTTCAGCTGCAAACTCACCAACCGTTGGTTTGGAGTTTCCATTTGACCAGTTTGAATTTGATGGTCAGAACTTCACATTCCATAACCCACGATTTTTCTCGTGAGGTGTATTGAATTCAAGGAAGAATCAGAATAAATGTCAAAAAATAATGTTAAAAAATGGTAGAATTACAAGTGCTGTTAAACTCAAGACTTTCTAGCATATAGTTTAGAAAGAGAGGGAAAAAACATTTATATGTATGTCTTAACTACTTGTAACTTAGGGTGTGCAAATCTAAGCTCGCTTTGTCAACAGGAATTTTCTGTTCTCATTATAGGCAGGTCAAGTTATCACGTTGCAATTCTTTTGTTTTTGTCCTTCCTGCTTCCTCTCATTTTTGAACTTTGAATATCAGAGTTTCGCTTTACTTACCGTAAGGTGTTGTTTCCTTGCTTTTCTACAATGCAAACTGATATGATGAAATGGTCATTTACTCGAGTCTGTGAGGAAGAGAAACAAAAAAAATTCCTTTGTATTTGTTTGCAATTCTCTATCCAATAAATATTCTGATTTCCTGAAGAACAAAGAAGCTCAAGATATTGATCTTTGACTATGGAAATTGTGTTTATGCTGGCAAAAAGAGAGAGAGAGAGAGAGAGAGAGAGAAAGAAAGAGATTCATGATATTTTGTTGAATTACGATTTAAGTGGGACAATAATGCTTTCCACGTTGAAGACAACTTGAATTAAAAATTAAAGAGGTGAAAGTAAGGCCGCAAATACAGATGCGTCTATTTGATATTATTCTTTAGTGAAATTTAAAATATTTTTCTACGTACTAAATGGCAAAAAGTATGTGTCATTCTAAAGATATAAATTGTTGTATCATCCTAAGTGAGAGAAAAAGATAGACAATGTGAGAGAGAGAGTGAAATAACAGAAGTTGTGTCATTCAAATAGATAAATATTTTTTCCGTACTAAATTTATTCAATTTGTGTAGACAATAAAATCAATAACATCATTGCAAAGCAACCATCTCACCCAAAAGCTTAAATTGGTGGATAAGGTTATATTAATGATTTTATATAATTTTAATATGCTCCATCAAACGAAAATTCACTAGGCTCGAAGGATAGACAATGTACAAATTCACCTATCTATACTAAGAAATTGAAATTTTACAAGAGAAAGTAGTGGAGGACGACGGGGATCAAACCCGTGACATCAAGGCTCTGATACCATATAAAGCAATTATCTTACCTAAAAAACTTAAGCTGATAGGTGAAGCTATATTAATAGTTTTATATATCTAACAATCATAAATCATTTTCAAACTGAATTTTTGATATCAAGCTTCCCTTAAAAATAAGGGTGAAAATTATGGGATGAATATAAATTTAACATATGAATTTTTTTTGTTAGTAACTTACGAATTATTTACCTACAGACAATTTAGTAACTTAAGTACATTAACCACTCATTCCTTGATTCTCCTTCCATTTTTAACTGTATATCAAACTAAAAAAAAAAGCAAATATTAAATAATTATACATACGTACAAATTTATCCAGAAGCAACTATTCTTTGTTGAACTTTAGTTTTATAACAGGGAAAGATCAATTACGTAAATCTAATAAATCTTGTACACATCATTAGAACCATTAAATTCAAATGAAATTAATAACTAATGATTAGTGTAACACTTGCACCGTTTATGAAATGTTACTCCTTCAATAGACTTATAAGTTGTGACTGAAAAAGTATCCAAGAATTTAGTCCACAAAAGTTGCTTTGGACCATGAATGAGGGTTGACCACCAATAGTTGGATGTTCCAGGCCCTATATTGTTATCAAGGTCACGAATACTATGGGCTTAAATTTAGTGGAATGTCAGAATCAGAAAGCTTTTAACTTAGAATTTCACCATGGAATGGGCCTTCCAATTTCACAGAATTATATATCCCGATCAATAACACATCATATTATAACAGGCAACCCAAGAGGAACCCAAAAGGCTTTTTTTCATGTGCCATCGTCTTCATTGCTATCACATTTGACCGAAGTATCTGTTTAGAAGGAAGACTATATATAGCTCTTTTAGTTTAGTTGAGTCTAATTTTGATTCAAATTTAACCTGTTAAATAATTGTTTCATAATTAATTCCTTTTTAGTAATGCGGTGGTTTATGATTGAGTAATGGTTATATACACTTATGATTCAAAATTAAACCTTCAAGTTTTTTATGTTAATTGTCTATAAAACATCAGTACTGTGTACTATTTATTACATAATCGCTTTTTTGTTTTGTTCTTTGCAATTAAAGTTATCTCCCGCAACCTTTTTATTGAAAAAAAAAAGGTTATCTTCCGCATGCAACCTAAAATAACGTGAATTTGGGGAAAAAATTCAGGGTGTTTGAGAATTTTACTTTTTTTTATGCAGTATGAATTTTCTCAAAATATCATTTTTTTTCTCAAATCTAAAAAATAATGTGTATTTGGAATTGTAGGAAATAATAATAATAATTGACTAGGGAGGAAAAAAAAGCATCGCATTTATTTTTTTAATTTTTTTTTTTTTTTGGGGGGGGGGGGGGGTTTATTAATGTCATTTACTTAATAGAGCAATATTATCTCTGTACACCTGTTATTTGTACCTATACAGATTTTTTTTCTTCTAACTATAAATATATGTCATTGATGCATATTTAGGTTTTGTACATCATAAATCTAAACCAAGATTTATACCTGAACTCCCATTAATGTTGAAGTGATTTTTTAACTTTTAAAAATCTCTTATTATAATTCTTTCGGTAAAGCCCCAGTACTGAAAAAGATGGGGGCTAACCAGGCTAAGGACAAGTTTGGTTGCAATAGTCCTTGACCCAAAGATCGAAGGCAATTTTCTCCGATGTTACAAAAAACTCTGTCCGACCTAAAACAACTTTTATCTTATTAACATTCAATTCGCCAATTTAAGCCACGTGCGTTTTACGGTGAACCCACTGTACTGGTAGTGGTACATTACTTAAAATTACTTGCTATAGCAAGTTCTGGGAATGAATTTACCACTTGCAAATTCAAGTGCAAGTGATAGAAAATTTCGCATAAAAAATAAATGAACTAAGTATGATACGTGTAAGCGAAATGATCCCTAAATTTAATATAATAATATTTTGGGTTAAAATATGGTATGAGATCCTTATTATAACTTTATTACTTAAACTCATTTGATGCATAGATCATACTCTTCTCTAATTTTGGCTCTCCTTATCCTTAGCCGCTGCCCAACGTTTATTGTCCCTTACATTTTGGTTTAATTTTTTTTTAGAAGTTATTATTTCTAAAATTACAATACGAATATTTCCGGTAAAATGAATAACGTAATTAGGGGTGCTAAACAAATAAGGAGCCTTTGACTCGGCTTGTGAAAACCTGAGCTTACATATCTAAAATTGGTTGTTAGCACCAGGCTTGAAATTGTATAAAAATTCGTTTAATAAAAAAGCCTCAGCCTCCAATTCAAAAGTTTGGTCTTAGAGTCTATCAGGCTGGCTTAGTATATCATTTTTTTATATTTTTTATACTACTTGTAATAGTCCTCTCTTTCTTCTCAATCTATTTCATCCCATTTTATTGGTTAAATAGACTTTTTGAATGATTTTGTTCTATATTATGCTATTTGGATATACATTAAATTTATGAATAATTATGCAATTACTAGTGTTGTTGATTGTATATTTTGTTTGGATACATTTTTGTTGTCTTATTTTTTTTAAATAGGCTAAACTAGACTTTTATTTTTTGTAAATAAGCCAGGCCACAAGCCGATAATTATATTTATAACAGATAACAGGCTTGGTCATACAGACACATTTAAATATAGACTTAGCCTTTTAAGATCAAAGCTCGACCCGTTAACACCCCTAAAGCTAATGCTTGGGAGCCCGACTATACAAATGAGGCAAAGGATAAAAATAAAAATAAGAAATAAGGGGGGAAATGATTGTGTAATACTTATAGGAAAAGATGTGTGTCATTTTAAAAAAATGTAAAGTTGTGTTATTTTAAGAGAGAGAAATATATAGCCCAGCCTATTTACACCCCTAATGAACACTTAACCAAAACTCGCTCTACTTGTTAACAACAATGTGTTTCAATTTGGGAAATGGAAATCTAATTCACGGATCAAATTAAAGTTTGACAATGGTCTATTAATTACAAGAGAGTCACACCACTAGCTAATTAATACTCGTCATGACAATTACACTAACAACAAAGAAAATGAGAAATTTGCGCTTGTAATTAAATGGCTGTTCCCACTTTCTCTGTTTTATATTAGTACAGCTACGTACATACAGAGAGAGAGAGAGAGAGAGAGAGAGGTGTGCACTGTGCAGTGATGTTTGGTTTGGACTGTGGACAGTGACAACCCATCTTTAGCAGAATGTTTGCTGGATTAGTTGAGCGAGTTCTTCGGCACTGAGTTGGCATTCAATTCCAATCTATATACACCAGTATTAAGAAACCACAATTATTAGTGAACCAATATTGAACACGTAAGTAGCATACATACATACCCTATCATATGCTAGTTTCCATGAAATAACAAATTTGAATCATAATACGACACAGCACTTTATATATGTCTTTTTCAGCAAATGAGGACAAATATCTGAAAGGAGCCATGATATTGATATACATGTATCCCTAGTCTCCCAGATAGATAGATACATCTAGCCATTTATTTTTATATATCGCAATAAAGAACCGAAAATAAAATAAAGTAAAGAAAAAGAAACCATTGCCATTACTTCATTCATTATCATCATGATCAATATCTTTCTAAAGGTTGTAGACTGCTATTGGGAAATTTTCTCAAAGGGGAGTGTAAGAATTTGATATCCAAACCATTTTCATTGTTAGGGTTTAAGGAACGAAAAAAGTTATACTTGAATCTAAATTAATTTGTCATTAATAAAAGAAATTTAAGAAAGAGACAGGATTATAAGGACATGCATGTTAGAAAAGAGCAACATGCTTCTATCGAAAAGACCAAACATTTTACTCTATGCATGTGTTAAAGTAAAAGGGCCGACCCAGTTCAAATACTCACTTCATGAGTGTCCGGGGAAAGGAATACTCTAAGTTTGCAAAGAGACTGATTCGAACTCGCGACCTGACACACCACGGCAAGCAAGCTTACCGTTGAGTCAAGCCGGCCCTTCATGCATGTGTTAAAGTACTGCTGTAAAAATTAAGTATCATTCTTTTCACTTCATTTCTATTTTTCTCTTTTATTTCCATAATAATGATAACATACTCACTCATATGTGAAGCTTTATGCCTTTACTATATAGATTTTTTATTTATTTATAAAATGCAAGGATTAGCTATTAAACGGAACAATTTAAGTGGAGGAAGTAGAAAGAAAAAAGTAAGGAAATGAGGCATTTACAAATTTCAAATACCTTGATAGTGAATGAGTTTAACATGGTGTCATCGGAAGAACTGCTAATGTTCACATGAAGGATTTCAAGCGCAAGCTCTTCAAGTGCTGACATGATCTTCAGAGCTTGCCCTGGAATTCGTTGAGATAAAGTTTTCAAAAGAACGTGTGGACCCGAAAACTTGACCTCAACATCGGCAATAGCAGACTTAGAATTGGCAACAAGCTCATTGATACTATCGATGATGGAGGAAGCAGAAGAAGTAGGAGATGGCTCGAGAGAGTTGGATATGGTGGGTGAAATGTATCCTTGCTGCAACCTCGGCTTGTAAGGGCTACCTGGTTGTGGTGTCCTTGGACTAATAGGCAAGTTTAGTCTAGGACTCAGAGGTGGTTTTCGTGGACTAAGTGGTGATGGCCTTGGACTTGAAACTAGCCTAGGGCTTAGTACTTCACTGTAAACTTTTCTTTGTTTCTTTGCCTCCAGGGTTTGCAGCACCTGCTGCAACTCGTTGATGTAGTCAACCACTCCTCCAATTATCGATGCTTGATCTCCCTGAGCCATATATAGCGGAAGAAAAAGTAGGATTTAATATAAAGGGGTTTATATTTCTCATTTATCATGAGGTTAGAAAGCTTCCAATACACACATAATTCAAATGGATCCCACCATGAACAAAAAATGAAAAATGAAAAAAATATTGCACGCAAAACGATCTCTCACTAACATGAGAAAACAATTCTCCTATTAAAGGAGAAAATGTTTTCCCTAATATAAAATACTCCTAAACAAAATTGCAATATAACACCTCGTGTGATTGATAAATTGAAGTTGTTAGAGAGGCAAGTAGATAACCAATATAATATAAGATTTCTTATTCTTACACCCCTAATCTTAAATTAAAACTATTGTGACATGTAAAACAAAGGCAGGCATCCAGAGTATAGTGAGAAAGAAAGCTAATGGAGGGGCGAGGATTGACCATAGACCGTTCCTAATCTTTATTTTTTATTATTATATATATAAAATGATATTTTTATAATAATATTGGTGATAATAGTTTACCCTCCCTAAAAAAGCATCACTAATAGTTAGCATTTTCTATTATTCTTAATAATATTTTTGGGCAGGTTATATTTACAAATTTTTTTGTTTACAAACTACATTAATTAAGTACGATCGGTCATACTTTAATCACGCGGTGCACGACTGGTCGTACTTAGTGTAATTTGCAAAAAAAATTTATAAACGAATCCTATCCCATATTTCTGACATAAAAATTCCTGATTCCACCACCGGTGGTAAAAGGTTTTTAAATTATTTGTATGAAGTTGTAAGTTCAAATTTCATTATCATCGCTTCAATTACAAAAATTAGAATCATGGAAAAGGTAATTAAGAATGTGGAGGATTATATTTACAATTTTTTTTTGTCTACAAATTACATTATATATTCCCGGAACGTACTTTCGGGGAATATATAGTGTAATTTGTAAAAGTTTGTAAACGGATCCTTCCTAGTTAAGAGTTATTATAGATAGAGTTATTGAAGCAAAGCACTAGATGTGTTAATTCAAGCGATGAATGAGACCTACTCTTTTGACATAGAAGGAAGGCATAAGTGATCTCAAGACGGACAAGTGCTCATTCATTTGTTTTCTTCGGTTGCGTTCAACGGTAATGTGAGACATCCTTTGTTGTCCATCTGGGTTTGGCTCCTCTGGGGAAGTTGGTGCAAGCTTCTGTCTCTTGCTTTTAGGTGAGGTTTCAAGCTCAGTTTCGGAATCATGTGGAGCACTTGAAGAGGTTGACTTTTGTGACACAAGTCTTGAGGCGTCGTCCTCGTTCTCTTTCTCTTTCGAAGCTGTTATAATAACAGCTTCTTCATTAACGAGAGGAAAATCCGTGAAGTCTTCTAGGCTCTCCAAAATGGAAAAGAGATCATCTGCACCGAAGTGGTTGTTCCCAAACTCTCTGTCATCGAAAATATCGGATAAGCTATCATCCATTGTAATGAGAAAGTGTGGAGTCTTTGGGGATTAGAAAAGGACTTGAATAGAGAACAAAAAAAAAAGAGGTAGTGAAGAACTGAAGATCAAAAGAAAATAATGGAGACAAAAAAAAGGAGTAAATATGAGAAGGGTGTTGATGTGATGGAGACTAAACGATGTTAGGGTCTCTTTGAAAAGATGGGTTTCTAAACGGTTAGATGTAGGAATCAGGAAGGTGCTGCACAGAATCCCAAGAATGCTTAAGGCAAAAAGCAGTATCAGACTTTATAGTAATCAAAACTGAAAAAGAAACCTTTGAGCGAGAGAGAGAGAGAGAGGGAAGAAGAGGGAGGTAGAATGGGGAAAGAGAAGGGTTTTATAACTTTTATATAGTCATGGTAATGCTAAAGGTATGGTGAGTAGAAAAGATAATGCAATTTCATATATTTTGTGTCATTTTTTATTTTTATTTTTGCCCCTTAAGCTCTGCAATACATAACCAATGAGAGTATTGTTTTTGTAATTAGGAACGAGAGAGAGAAGGCTGAGGATCATTAATTGTGCATCCGTGTTATAATTGCCATTCATAAATACCTCTGCTATTCTTCATTAATATTTCTACGAAATGTTTACAATTTTTTTTGCATGGACAGTAACATATTTAAACTTGAATTGATGTCCCTTAAATTTATGGGTACTTATTGTTTTGAAGTTCTAGACCATTTTGCAGATAATTCATAAATGCTTTAATTTAATACAGCATTATTGATGACATTTACATTAGAAATTGTGTTGTTTCTATTGATTGTGATATATATATATATACGATGGTTTAGAATTTTAGTTGCTTAATGCCTAAGATTTTTAATGTTGTATACTTTAATCAGAGAGATACTAGTAGCCTATGATAACCAGGAAAAAAAATATTCCACAGAAGTTGAAGTTCATTTTGCTTATGATGTATAAATATATGATCTAATTTTGTACAGAATAATACTGACAAGAAATATTATTTTTTGAAGTTAGATCGTCTAATATTACAATTATTTGGTTATATATATTCTCGTTAATTTGAAGTTGATAATTGTAAGGGTGGGAGTGCCCAAGGCCTTATAAAGGTCACATTAATTGTTCATCCAACCAATGTGGGACTATATATCTCAACACGCCCCCTCACACGAGAGCCCATTGGGCTTCAAGAGTGGATAATGCAACAGGCCCAACCTAACTATGCTAAGAGAGTCAACAAGAGAAGAGAAAGAGGGGGATGACGAGGCTCTATACCATGTAAAGAATCTTGGGATACACCACCCCAAAAACTAGCTGTAGTGCCCAGCATAAACTACACATGTATAACCAATGCATATATATCTCAACAATAATGTAGAGCATAATTGTAGAACCTGCATATTATCCTTCGATATATTAATTGTTTGGATATTCAATGTGGGGATAATGAATTTTTAGATGGGACAAAATTAAAGTAGTGAAACGTATAATTTAAACTATAAGCAGTAATCAATTTATCTGTCATATACTCCTAGTGCAATTATGTGCATCTATTTAATATTTGAAAGGCATGTAGTTATGGCAGTGGTACAATTTTAAAGAGAAGATAGCTAGGTTACCTTCTTTATGGGGAGAAAATAGAACAAATGCCTGCATGAATGTGGTTGTTAATGGGGAAAACCGTTATTGCTGTAAAGCCAAAAGTGGAGAATGTTCTGTATGAAATCTCAGTATACAATTACCCGGCCTGTGAAAGCACTGAGATATATAAACTGTGGAGGCTGTTCTTATAACTGAAAAGCCTGCAAATATCCCTCACATTCTTTTAAAGTAAACACATCGTGCAGCAACTTTTCAGCCCCTTTCTTTTTTCTTTTGTCAAACAATTTTTTTTTTTGTTATTTGGATCAGAATTTCATGAAACTGACCTGTTGATGTGTAATTTTTTCTCAGGAAACTGATTATTTGAATTCATTTAATTTTTTATTTTAGCTCTTTACGTATGTATACTTACTATAAAATATTTTTTTCATTTGTATGTTTGCAGAATATGATGTACTGACTTATGTTTATTCTTTATGAGATAATTTCCTTAAAAAAATAAAGTTTTGCCGTATTCAGTAAAAAATTGTAATTACTAAACAATACTTTTTCCAATTATAACGTGAGTTTGATATTTCTTATGTTGCAGGAGAAAAAAATTATATATTATACACACATAAAAGTGTATAGATAAAAGCTCATGTTTGGTCATATGAAAAGAAGAAAAAGAAAGAAAATATTGATCTCACACACTTTTATGTGTGTGGTCATATGAAAAGAAGAATTTTATTTTTATATGTGTGTATGAATAAAATAAACCCTCACAATATATAGGAGATGGAGTTACTTACTCAAGAAATAAGCCTTGTATACTTACATTATTGAATTATTTTTTGTAAAAATATTTAAACCGGACCATTAATTTAAAAAGGCTAGATTGATTACATTTAGTATTAAAATAAAAAAAGTAAATGCTAGATTTTTCTTTTCAGAAAACATGACATTAACTAAAAGCGAGAAAAATCATACAAAAAAACATTAAAGATGAGAGGTGATAAATCCTTTAACTAAACCTCTATGTCATCAAAACCTAAAAATAAATGGGCAAGTCAATGAGCAACGCATTGATCTCACCACAAATAAAAGAGAAAATACATATGAAAGTAACGGTTTCAATGGTAGTCTTGAAGAAAAGTATCAACATCCTACAAACGTGAGGTACCCTAAACTAAAGCCTAGCTTCGCTGTCGATGCATGCCCAAACATCCATGATTGGATCATACAAATTTAGCCCGGCAGGATTTTGACACCACGGTATAAATTCGCAATCATAATTTTTAACTACAATCATCGTACCACCTTTACCTGCATCATACCTACATGCAAGGATTCGAGTAAATCTTTCATAACTAACATGAATACATCCTCTCTTACTAACGAAAATCATGTGACATTAATAAAAAAAAAAATAGGTGAATTAAATTATTATAAATTCAAGTGTGAGTGAAAAATAATTAAGTCCCGCTGTAGTTAGGAATTAACCAAGTCAAGCATATCTAGTTAAAGGATTCATAAACATAATTACCTTGAGATTTTTATTAAGATACGATGTTGATACCATGTAAAGAATCAATTCAATCCAAAAATTTAAGTTGTTAAATTAAGGCATCTCTTTAATGGATTATATTATACTATACCACTTATTATGCGGATTTACACGACATAATACAAATAACCTGTAAGTTACTTATTACGAAGATGGACACAACATGATAAGACAAATTACCCGTTACGACAAGATATGATATGAATAATCTATCATAAAATTTATTCCGGTCAATTTCGGATTCATGAGTTGATACGCAACATAACACAAATTTTTTTTTTTGTAAGTTTTTGTTAACACAGACACGACACAAAATTGAAAATCGGTCGATCCAAAATACGAATTTTTTGTGTTGTGTCGTGTTGAAAATTGTCATTCTAACATTTAAAGATGTTTTATAAGATATGGTGTGGAATCAATTTTTTATAATTTTCGCATAGCCCATTGATATGCAATATTTTCCGGCTTTGGGCTCGCGTAATATAACAAGTGGATTATGTTTATTTTATTTTATTGGGAGATGCACCTTAGCTTTAAATTTTCTAAGAATTCAAAGGAGCTAGAGGCCCAATTACTCCTAATTCTGGGTTGAGAAAATATTGGTAAGATGATCTCATCAAAAGATTTCTTGTTAATTAACATACTCAAAACGATTTAGCTATTGATTCTAATTCTTGAGAGTTTAGTCGTATAATATGAATTACCGCATTCTCTTCATGCCCTACAAATCATAATAGCACTGCACACCAGTGACACCACTCAACATATGTTTAGTAAATGCTAGAAGTTGAACATAAGGTACCGTCATCTAAAATTTTGAATTAAAATCTCATTGGGGTGGGACACAGATGGATTATTCAAATTTAAATAATTAATTTAATGTCACGTGATATTTTATTCCCTATGACATTATTCGTATACTGGCAGGATTTAAATTTGAATTATACCAACGCATAACTTTCTTAGTTATTTGATTTTCTTTTTTGGAGAACAGACCGTTAGTTCCAATAACATTCACCTGACCTATCATCGCAAAACTTAAAGATTTCACTATTTTTTATTTTTTATTTTTTGGTAAGCAAAGATTTCACTATTTATTTAGACATATCATTGACTTGTAATTTTTGAGTAGATTTTGTTTGCATAAATTGTGCAGACTAAACAAATAAACATTTAACACATTAATGCTTTATATTAAATATCTACATAAATTATTATGCCACACAATTATCTTATATTTAAAGAGATAATTTATTAATTGTTAATTGGTTTTTTTTTTGATAACAATTGTTAATTGGTTTAGTATACACAATTTATATAAACAATATATACACTAATATCTCTTCTTATTAAGGAATAATCTCAGGTATATTCAGTCACAGACCACCCATTATTTGCACAGGCAAAAACAGAGAACAAATTTAAAGTCACGACGTTCACTAACCATTTAACGTAATTAAAGTAATTGCACGTAACCCCACAACCCCCCCCCCCCCCCCTCTCTCTCGCTCCCAAACTCTCGCTCCCAAATAAAAACAAAACAAAACAAAAAGTAAGACAACCTCATCACATATAAATCTTTCATGAAAAGAGTATTAGTAAAGTTGTAAATGAAAGTTTGGCCGTTTATGTGTAGTATATATGTTACATATGTGATAAGACCAATTACGGTACGGACTGACCGATATGTATTGAGCCCAATCACGCAGGGTTGAGACACTTCAGCTAGCTATTGGCCTGGGCCTTATATTTGCTATTGAGTTGATCTTGAGTTGGTATCCTTCACGTTAGCGTGATCACACCAAATGTGGGTACCTGCGAAGACACTCCGATGCTTAAGTCAGTATCAGAGGCAGGTGTGTTGTGTAGTTAAGTAAAGGATGATCGTACCTTGGTGGTATATCATTTGTTTATATAGCAATAGGGATACCGCCTTTGTCAAGGCGGCATGGCTTTTGAGGGCCAACCTTGGGCTACAGGTCAGACAAAGGACCTGAGTAGCCTTATCTTCTCTACTGTCTAACAGTAGAGTTGCGGCGAGATGGAGCTGTCCATTGCTTACTGGAGTTAAGGTGCGGTGGGATTGCCTTGGGCCTTAAGTTTACTTCCTATAGAAGGTTTCGTACGCGATGTGGGTATTGCGTACTTTGTGCCGCGATGTGGGTATTGCGTACTTTGTGCCGCGATGTGGGTATTGCGTACTTTGTGCCGCGATGAGACTGTGCCCATTCAATGCGCCTTGCTCTTGGTCTTCGGTGGGTTTGCGCTTTAGCTTGTGTTATTAGCCCTGGCTTGGGTCTATATTTTATCCAGATCAATATGTAAATAGCTTTATAAGTTGTCCGGAAACATGATCGAAAACATAAGTCCTAGTGCTGCTCTAGGACTTTGCTAGGGTAACTGGAATGAATAACCATAAAAATCTTATCTTCAACACTAATTTCCATTTCCCAAAATATTTCAAAAAATGAAATATTTTGGTTTAGCAACCTACTCAAACATAAAGTGCGTCATTTATTTTATTTAACTTCCTCCTGTGAGTCTGAGACCACTAGTAATGTAGAGATCAACTTGTATGTGCTAATTTGAACAAGCATGCTATGAGCTAACAACTAGGAAGATGATCAGCATGAGTGTGCTAACAAAATGATCAAACGATGAAGAGGACAAAGTGAACAAATGTGTTCCTTAACCAAACGGTGGTAGTTTAGTTGGTAGCAAGGAAGTTTAGTAAGTGGAAAGAAAAGACCTTGGTTCGATCCCTACATGACGCCTTTGGAAGGAGTTTAAATATCTTCATCCCTAACCCGTGCCGCACTGTAGATTAGTCTCATGGCTAGTTCTAAGAGTCGAAGCTTGTGGGAATACCGAGGGAGTCAACTCGCCTCAAAGAGGTAATTAGGGTTGAGTTAACTCCAATGTATATATATATATATATATATATATATATATATATATATGAGGTAGGATCCTTTGACACTGGTGTCAATGACACCTCATTTAAGAGTCGTTAGATCAAAAAAGATCCAATATATATATATATATATATATATATATATATATATATATATATATATATGTGTGTGTGTGTGTGTGTGTGTGTGTGTGGACATGATCAACTTATACCAATATAAGAATAAAAAGTCTTACACCAAATCTTAACCATTGATTTCCGTTTATCAAACAATTAAGATTGATTGAGTTACTTTCATTAATTAATTATCAATTCTCAATAAATTATAACCGTCCAATTTATGAAAATCAATAGTTAAAATTGAATGTAAGATTTATTATTTTTATACCGGTATAAGAACACCCTAATATATATATATATATATATATATATATATATATATAGGGTTTTATAATTCTCATGTTGAATGAGAATTTAAATCTCATGTTGTAGAGATAAAAAGCATGTGGGACCCATGTATTAGAAAAAATGATATGTATTACTCATATCAGCACGAAAATCGAAAGTTGCGTATGAAAAAATGTATTCTAAATTATAAAATGTGTGTGTGTGTGGATGGAGGGTAGAAATAAATGAGGAAGGGTGGCAGGAAAATGTTTGCAGACGGTAGTGATAACGACAAGTATTCTGCAACTTTTGTCGTCCCTTTGGAGTATCATATTTCTATAATCATTACTCTAAAGGTAGGCTTTCAATGTGCAGACACGGCATCTCCGTGTCTCGATGTTCCAATTGCAATTTGAAACAACACTCACTATCTCTCCCCTCTCTGCTATGCGGGGTCACTGTGGCAGGGTGGCTGGAATCAGCTAGTGACAAATACGCAGGAGTAATTGCTACTTTCAGCATGGGAGTGCGTTCCATTCCAGAAAATTACACAGCACAAATTTTGTTTATATCACATTTACTTTCCTCCAAATGCGTCCATTTTTTTGGTATCATACATCAATTTTCACATTTACCACTCTCAACAACCAACCCTCTCTCTCTCAGATGATGCCAAACCCACTCTGAATTTAATTACTATAGATCATTCAGACCAAAATATTACATGCTGCCACTGTTATTAGCTATTTGGTCTTGAATAGTGTGATGACATAATAATAAACATGGCAACCCCATCACTTTTTAGGACATGCAATACAAAAACTTTAGCGGGTTCCTAGGAAGTTTCAAAGATTTTTAAAATTTGGCTTCGGATTCTCATACATGCATACGAAGCAATGTTTCAAATGCTCTCTCTGTCTTGTATTGAAAGTGGAGGCAAGGATGAAACTCTTGATCACTTAATTATTGTGGTTACGAAGCAACTCCCCCAATAACTTCTAGTTAGTTTGGTGAAAGATGATGAATGATTTTACATTTAACTGAAAGTTTCACAGCAGCAAAAGCTGATTCTTGAAAGTGGATTATGCCATGCCCTCGTTCTTACGGGAAAGTGACTATTTTGTCACGTTTGGACAAAAAATTTACCAGACTGCCACGTCAACGGTAAATTTTATCAAAATGTCACGCGGCATAATTCGCTACACAGTGTAGCGAATTATGCATGCAAGTAATTCGTTACACAGTGTAACGAAATATGCCACGTCAGAACCAAAAATGCCACGTGTCAAATTTTTAGAAATTCGCTACCTAAGGTAACGAATTATGCCAAAATGTCAAAATTTGACATGTGGCATTTTTGGTTCTGACGTGACATATTTCGCCACACTGTGTAGCGAATTACTTCCATGCATAATTCGCTACACTATGTAGCGAATTATGTCGCGTGGCATTTTGGCAAAATTTACTGTTGGCGTGGCAGTCTGATAATTTTTTTGTCAAAACGTGGCACTTTGGTCAGTCTCCCAGTTCTTACCCACATCTTTGTCCTGTATGCATTGATTTGATATCTTGCAACTCCATATATATATATATAGATATATATATATATATATATATATATATATATATATATATATATATATATAGACACGATCCTTTGATACCGGTATCAAACTTTAAAATTTAATATCAAATCTTAACCGTTGATTTCCGTCAATCAATGTGTAACGCCCGACCGTTTCAAGAATCAATGACTATCCCCACATACTAACACTAGACTTTTCACAATGACTATCCCCACGGGATGTTACACAATGGTTATTATTTATTGGGAATCAAACTTATTAATTAATCATTAATTCACAATAAATGATAATTTTGATTGGCGGAAATTAATGATTATGGTATCAAATTTTGAAATTTGACACCAAATTCTAACTTTTGATTCCAATAAATGATAATTGTTGATTGGTGAAAGTCAATGATTAGGATTTGTCAAATTTTAAAGTTTTATACCGATATATATATATATATATATATATATATATATATATATATATATATATATATATATAGGGTTTGATTTCTCATGTTCTAACTCAATTATTGGTTGGTATCACATTTTTTAAAAAAAAAGTTTAAACAAAAATCGAAGGGTCACAACATGAAAATTGAATTATCATGCAACATGAGAAAATATTTTTTCTCTCTCTCTCTCTCTCTATATATATATATATATATATATATATGATTCATTTTTTTTACAGTTAATGTAGATAAGTTATCTGCATTGAGCCCAAAACGGACAGAAATCAGGGTGTTTTTGTAATTTTAACTTATTTCAGGGTTATAATAATCTTTATAATTATGTTTTTTTAATATTTCAACACCAAAATGACATCGTTTTGGGAGTAAATGCAGATAACTCATTTGCAGTAATTGCAGAAACATTTTTCTGATATATATATATATATATAGGTAAAATCATTTATGCAGCCGCTTTACGTACAGCAACGACAGGTGTACGGTTATGATTCTCCACATTTAATGCTTTCATCATTTGTATGGTTATGATTCCCCGTATTTAATGCTTTCAAATATATATATGACAAGTATTTGATTGTTATACGTACAACAGTTGTAGAAATGTAAACTATATATATATATATATATATATATATATATATATATATATATATATAGAGAGAGAGAGAGAGAGAGAGGTGAGATCATTTGATACCTCATCTGAGAGCCGTTAGATTAAAAAAAGATCAATGGTAGGATTGAATTTGGGACAAAGCTATATATATATATATATATATATATATATATATATATATATATAAGTATTGAGGTTAGTTTTAGTAGTTCCTGTAGGGAAGCACAAAGTAGGTCCAAGCTTCTATACCAAATTACCAATGGCATCATATGTATCGCTGGAAGCTAAATTGTCTTTATTTCGTTTCATGAATCTTTGTATGCTTAGAGATTTGATAGGCTTACGCAGATCTAGATAAGCTACTGAGCATCTATGTACATAACTACTTAAATTCAAGCACATAACTGTCTCGATCATTAATGGACCTGCTACACAGTATAAATGGTAATGTGGGACAAAATTTAAAAACACAAATAGTTGCAATATAAAACGAAAAGAAATTAATAGGCCAGGTCAACTTCATTCATTCATTTCCCAATCTGAGAACACATTGATTACCACCCACGAAATGTATGAGCAAAACATTACTGCTTTTTCACCTAAACCTCTCTCATCTTTCTCTTTCTTTCTCACCCCCTCACGCTGTTGATGAAAAACAAAGAAACCCTTAGGGCTTCTTGGTAATTTTACATTTACAATGGGATGGATGTTGGAGTGCCTAAGTGAGTCCCACATGCTTGATTCTCTGTTAGATCTCCATGTCCCATCCAAGATGCCGTGTCCCCATCCCATTGCCTTTGACCGTTGGAGCCTATATTCAGTGCAACCATCCTTCCCATGTTGATTAAATTACCTATGTATGTATGTCGGAGATATTAATGTAATACAAAACACTCTTCATTAAATAAAGACAACCTTATGCAGTATTGCACCTAATCATTATCTGTAAACGCAATTATGAAATTCTCGAATTGCAAATTTTTGTTTTTTTAGAGTATATTCAATGGGAAAAGTGTATTATTTTTAAGGAGGTAAAATTATGTCATTTTAAGTGAGAAAAATAAATAGATAAGGGGGAAGAGAGAAAAAAAAAATTGGATCTCATCTTTTTGTAAGAGTAAAGTAACACAAATTGTGTCATTTAAAATTACAAACACTTTTCACATATTCAATATAGCACTATATAGACTCTTTAAGTTAATCTCATGTTTAAATTCCATCAAGTTTAGGAAAGGTTACTCTTTCACATTAATATGTTCCGAATCCTGTTGAACACAATTAAATGCATGCATAAGAACCATATCAATTTGAAAGAATCATATATATATATATATATATATATATATATCACATGCATTTATACACAACCAAAAGGGTGAATTATTCTATGGGTTCAATAACACAAAACTTGTAAAATCTACACAAAACTTCCTAAGGTGTGGAACACATAGCTTTAAAAATCTACACAGTTGCTTATTCTGTTCGTGATAATTGCTGGTTCGCCCAGTAGTATAGACTATAGACGTTGCTTTATTTGCTTGTTCTCTGTGTTTTTTTTTTTAAAACATTCTCTCTGTTTTTTAAATGACAAATAAATTAACTTCTAAACATTGGAATGGTCCTATTTTTTTATTAAAGCTGGAATCTAATCAGAATACTGAAGAAAAAATTAACTACAGTATGTAATTTAATACAATATAATATTTTTTCTCGATTTACCATTTGTATAATAACCAAGGATTCAATACATGTCAAAATCTTACTTAATTAAATTTGAAATTCAATGATAAATCACTTGTTAAAATCTAGTTATATATAGCATTAAACCAACAATTTAGAGAAATGAATAAAAAATGATAAAATAATTTAAACACAAAGTTTTATGATTTATTTAAGGGAAAAATATTTATACACTTATTGCAAATAAGTTATCTGTATTTATTTCCAAAATGACTTTTTTTTGTATTGAAATCTTAAAAAATTATAAATATGAAGATTATTATAACTTTAAAATAAATTAAAATTATAAAATACTATGATTTCCACCCAAAATGACATCATATTGGACTTATTGCAAATAAATTATCTTCAGTAACTGCAGAAAAAACGAACCTTTGTTCAAATAATACACACTTTTTGTATATGCTCAAAAACTTAAGATTTATAGCAAGATCTATATAAGGGCTTGCAATTTCTCATGTTGCCTGAGAAATTCAAATTTTCCTATGGAGAGAGAAAAGGGTGAGGATCACCTTAAAGAAAAAATAAAAAAATGATTGACACGAATATCACCTTTTAATTGTGGAGTAAGAGAGAGAAAATTTTCTCAACATGAAAACTATTTCCTTTTTTTATATATGCTCAAAAACTTAAGATTTGTCTCAAGATCTATATAAACCCTATTTTTGTTTTTTCACCAAAAAAAAATAAAAATTAATAGTAATCTTTTGTCCGTATCAAAATGATATTGTACTTGATATAAAAAAAATAAAATAATAATATTGTACTCATGTACCAAAAAAAAAAAGATATTGTACTCAAAGCAAACGATTTTGTAATCATTTTTCTAACAGCAGCAGCATCGAACGCTGGACATGCAAGTTTATTTCTGATCAAGAGTGCAACTACCAGTAGCAGTTAGAAAAAAAGGCAGTCAGAACGGTAAAATGTGTACAAGAACACCCTGCAACTAGATTACCGCAAAAAAAAAAAAAAAAAAAAAGTCGTGCTGTCATCCTTATAATTATATATTTCAAAAAATATATATTTATAATATTAAAATTATTTTTTTTCTTTTAATTGATAATGTATGAGGTGAGAGAAAAAAAAATTTAATATTATAATTATTTACTTACCAAAATACATAATTATAAGAAATGGCAAAAAAACTTTTTTTTACAAGCAACATGAGCTTATTATCTCATAAAAAATATACGTGTTTATATAATTCAGTAAATCTTTCAAAAAAAAGTGCCTGCTATTTTCACGTGCCGCCATACCACTCCGTAGGGAACTTTTTTCATAATAGTCTATAGAAAAGTTCAGAAAATATGAGACAAGGTGGGTACTCGCTCTTTCCTAATAGGGTAGCTAGGATGTTTTTTACATCAAAACCAACAGGCAGATAAGGCAATAATTGTGTGGCCCAAAAGGGGTACCTAGTTTCCAGCACAATTATTGGCAAAAAAAAAAAATTAATTTATTATTTTTAAATAAAAAATTATGTATTTATGGCAATTTTGAAAATAATGACACAATTATTGCATAATATCACGTTCAAATGTCGGTAACACCAATCATGATCAATTTGGGCATCACTCGAGAAGCAATCACATCTAATTTAGCCATCACTCCTCATGTGTTGATATGTGTCACAAAAATTTAACAATTTAATCGTAAAACTTCCTAAGGTCATAACTTTTGACTCGAGTATCCGAATCAGGTAATTTTTTTTTATTCCACATAATTTTTCGAGATCTACATAATGACACCTCATTTTATATATTTTATCTCTCACAGACATAATTTGAATTTATAACAATGAGATTTTATTTTATAAGTTGTAATCTGAAATTAATGATGACAATTTATACTGATATTGGTATTGACTATTGATTTTCTAACCCAAAAAAATATATTGGCACAAAGTTATTGCGGCTCTTTCTGTATTGTAAAATTCCAAATGTTTACCAATCATCTTCCAATAATAAGCAAAGTGTTCCATCGATCAGAAGTCTCGGGTTCAAGTTTTGGTAGAATCTTTCTTATATGAATTTTGACAATTCTCCGACTAGACTAATTGGATAAATCATGAATCGGTTGAGAAATCGAAAAAATAAAAATAAAAGATAAACTCTAAATATTCAAAGTTATAAACTTTGTAGCCCGAACGAGACCAATTTTATTATTCCAAAAATATAGGGATTATTTGCATTGTTTGAAAATTATAACATCTTATTTTAAGGGTTTTAAACTCTACAGAGAAAATTGAACTTAGATTGAAATTACAAGAAGGAAATGAGTATTTTAACTTTTCTTTGTCTAGAAAATACTCCTGAACTCCCAATTTTTATAGATTAAATAGAAACAATGTTTGACAGCATTCAAATCTGTGGCTGTAGTTTAGTGGTAAGAATTCCACGTTGTGGCCGTGGAGACCTGGGCTCGAATCCCAGCAGCCACATTTTGTGGGTTTTAATCCGAAACAAATATTTTAGAAGGGCAATGCAAGAATCTAATCGAAAGTTAAAAACCCTCTGCAAATAATCATTTTTTCAAAAATAATAATAACTAAATAAATAAAAACTAATCCATGTATTTATACTTGGGTAACCAATTTTTTCGAAAATATGACACAACCTCACTTCTAGATCTCAGCATTTTTATGCATTTTTATTAAGATGCAAGAGAAAGTGAATGTTTTTCGGCATCTGATTTAGAACAAGATTAATCCATATTTTGGCCATCAAATGCACGATATTTTTGGCTTTCACAGCAGGAGGACAAAAAATGAATAAACTTTGTCAATAAACTCGAATGTGAATAATTATATTAAAATAAAGATGCATAAAAGTTAAAATAATAAGGTTAAAAGTCAAAAATCAAGTCAAAATGATAAAAATATTTTAACATTAATAACAAATGTAAAAGTTGATAACTCCAATGAGCATCGGGCTTGACCATTGTTATTTGTAAATTTTATTACCAAAAAAAAACTGTATTTTCTATGATTACCAAAAAAAAAAAATGTATTTTCTATGGTATTGAGCTGTATATAACTCTAAATGCAGGTGGAAAGGCCCAAAGAGTGTGTAAAACAGGCCCACTAAGGTGTTTTAATATGTGGAAGACAAACTTGTGAATTTTTCGTAGTTTTTCTGATTTGTCAACACAGGAAGGCATAAGTATGCACAATGAATTAATGTGGCAAGCTGATAAATATTGGATAAGATCAAGAAGGATGGATGTAACAATATAGATAATGACGTGGCATGTTTGTTAAGAGTTTGTTAGCTTAGTCATTATCCTGTATATAAAGACACCTGTAGCGTTATAACTGATTGAAGTAATCAATTAAAAGCATATTATTTTCTCCCTTATATTCTTCCTGTTCTCTCTAGAATGTTTACCATATTCACCATTGTTTAGATGGTATCAGAGCTTGCAAGCTCTGGTATCCACTGTTTTTCGCTGCAAATACTCTGAGTCTTCTCATGGATCTTTCACAATTGAACATGGAGAATGCAAGTGAAGTAGAAAACCAAGATCCAAACCAAAACTACCAAAATCCAAACCAAAACTCCAACCAGATGCATAATGCAAAAGAAAACCAGATCCAACCGCCTGATTTCCTAAACAATCCATGAAATCCTCTTTACTTTCATCCTAATGAAAATCCATCTACCGTACTGGTTTCTCCACCATTACATGGCTCCAATTATCACTCATGGTCACGAGCTATGAGGATGGCTCTCAGTTCGAAAAATAAACTGTGCTTTGTAGATGGATCCATGAAGATTCCTCCAAGATCTGATGAAAGTTACTCACATTGGGAACGATGCAACAATACAGTCCTAGGTTGGATTCAAAGATCGATTGATGATTCCATTGCACAATCGATTCTATGGATTGATTATGCAGAAGATGCTTGGAATGATCTCAAGGACAGATTCTCTCAGGCTGATATATTCCGGATCTCGGATTTGCAAGATGATATTTGCAAACTGGAGCAAGGAAACAGAACTGTAGCTCAATATTTCACTGAATTAAAGATCCTATGGGATGAAGTAGAAAACCTGATTCCTCTTCCAAGATGCACATGTCAGGTACCATGTTCTTGTGGTGGTTATAATAGCATGCGTAAGATCAGAGAGAGATCGTGTAATTAGATTTCTTAAGGGGCTAAATGATCAATATGAACATATTAGTTCCCAAATCATGTTATTCGATCCACTTCCAGTTGTTAACAAAGCCTTTTCCATGATAATACAATAAGAAAGAAAGCTGAGTGGTCCAGTTCAAACTGATTCTTTGGACACTACTCGAGCTTTTACCTATGTATCTGCATCCAAGAATGCTACAAACACAGGAAAAGGAAAGGTCAATTTTAACAAAGGAAGTAACAGTGCAAAAGGAAAAGGACGTTATTGTACTCATTGCAAAATGACAAATTACAATTGAGAGCTGCTATTTCAAGCATGGATTCTCTCCTGGTTACCAGTCAAAAAAGAGTGCAAACTTTGCTGCTACTCCAGAAAACAACTCACAAACAGAACATAGTGCAATCTTTACTAGTGAACAGCATCAACAGCTACTAAGGTTGTTGAGTTCAAGCACAAGAGCAGATCACCATTCAACTAACTTGGTGCAAGCTTCTGCTATGACAGCAGAAACACCATACTCAGCAGGTAAATCCTTTCATGACTGGATTTTGGATACAGGTGCCACTGACCACATCTGTTTCCAACAATCCAGTTTCTCATCTTTGCATGAGATAACTCCTATATCCATTAATCTACCAGATGGTCACAAAATTATAGCCAAGTTCAGTGGAATTGTTGATGTAACTGATACACTAAGATTGGTAGATGTTTTATATGTTCCTGACTTCAAAGTCAATTTGATTTCAGTCCCACAACTCCTCAAGACTTCACCCTATTTCCTTGTTTTCTCTGACTCAAACTGTGTTATTGTACAAAAGCATACCAAGGAAATGATTGGTTCAGCTGAACTCACAAGAGGACTCTATGTGTTAATCATCTCGAAGACTAGATCAAGACAACCTCTTCCAGAAACACAGACTTATCATAACTATCCGTTACATTGTAATTTTACTGATTCAGACATTAGCTTAAACAATGATCATGTGCTTTGGCACCATAGACTTGGACATGTGTCCCATACCACTTTACAGACTTTGTCATCTCAATATGCTTTCATTCCAAATAAACATGTTGTTCCATGTGATGTCTGTCAATTTTCTAAACAACACAGATTGCCCTTTCCAATCAGTATGTCAAAATATACAATTTTTTTCGAGTTATTACATTTTGATATTTGGGGTCCATATGCCACACGATCCTTACATGGTCATAGATTTTTTCTTACACTTGTTGATGATTTCACAAGGTACACTTGGGTTATACTCATGAAATGCAAATCAGAAACTTTTCATCATTTAGAAGGTTTTATTTCCTATATGGAAAATCAATTTCAATCTTCCTTAAAAAATTCTCAGAACTAATAATGGTTCTGAATTTAATATGACTTCTTTCTTCCACAAAAAGGGAATTGTACATCAAAGGTCTTGTGTAGAGACACCCCAACAAAATGGAGTTGTTGAAAGGAAACACAAACATATTTTAAATGTAGCTAGATCCCTTGTTTTTCAAGCAAACATACCTCCAAAATTATGGTGCTATGCTATATCTCATTCTGTTCACCATATTAATTGGGTCCCTACTCCCTTACTTGATAATGTTTCACCTTTTGAAAAACTTTTTGGTAAAGCACCTGATTTGCATGATTTGAAAGTGTTTGGTTGTCTTTCATATGCTTCTACACTTCTTTCTCATCGATCAAAATTTTCACAAAGGGCAAGAGAGTGTATTTTCATTGGTCATAAACCTGGAATGAAAGGATATATTTTTTATGACCTTGTTGCAGGTTCTGTTTTTGTTTCTAGACATATCCAATTTTTTGAACATTACTTTCCTTTTCTGGCTACTCCTTCACACAATAACAATATAGTCCACCCTTGTCCACCTCCTCCTTTAACTGATTTTGATTCTATCCACCCTTTACCCAAACAGAACCAATCTTTCAACCCAAATCAGAATCAAATATCAGAACCAATACATACTTCCACCACAGATTTGAATCAGTCTCCAATCCATGACTCAATTGAACCCTCACCATACATCAATACACAACCCTGTGTTGATCAACACCCTCGAAGGTCCTCTAGATCTAAACAGCCACCTAGATATTTGGATGATTATCATTGGAGTCTCTCTACTGCTACAGCTGAATCCTAATCTCCAAGTAAGTCTTCTGTCCTCTATCCATTATCCAAAGTTTATACCTTTGATAGCTGTTCATCACAATATACACATTACTGCCTTACCTTAAGCTCTCTGATTGAACCTTCCATCTATAAACAAGCCTCACAACAGCTATGTTGGGTTGATGCCATGAAGAAGGAACTCACTGCCTTGGAGCTTAATCATAATGGTCTTTAGTTGATACACCTGTTGATGTTAAACCCATTGGATGCAAATGGGTATACAAAATCAAAATGAAGGCCGATGGCTCTATAGAAAGATACAAGGCAAGGTTAGTTGCCAAAGGATACAACCAAACAGAAGGCATTGATTATCTTGATACTTTTTCACCTGTAGCTAAGATGACTACAATCAGGGTTCTTCTCTCAATTGCTGCTGCACGTGGTTGGGATCTTGTCCAACTAGATGTAAACAATGCATTTCTTCATGGTGAATTAAATGAGGATGTCTACATGCTTCCACCTCCAGGTTTAAATGATGTTACTTCTGGCAAACTTTGTAAACTCCACAAGTTCTTATATGGTCTAAAACAGGCCAGCAGGCAGTGGTATGCATGATTGTCCACATTTCTGGTTTCTCTTGGATATAAACAATCCACTGCCGATTATTCTTTGTTCATCAGAAAGCATGGTTCATCTTTCACAACAATCCTGGTTTATGTTGATGACATAGTCATCAGAGGAACCAATTCTCAAGAGATTACAAGAGTTAAAGGATTGCTTGATGCTGAATTCAAAATAAAGGACTAGGGACCTCTCAGATTTTTTCTAGGACTTGAAGTCAGTCGTTCACATACAGGTTTGGTTCTCAACCAGAGGAAATATACTCTGGATCTTTTACAAGATGGTGGTCTCTTGGCTTGTAAACCAGTAAGCACACCAATGGATCCATCTTTAAAACTCCAAAGAGTACAAGGAGAACCATATTCTGACCCTGCTTCTTACCGTTGTCTCATTGGTCGTTTATTGTATCTTACATCTACACGTCCAGACATAACATTGGTTGTCCAACAACTTTCTCAATTTGTTGCTAATCCCATGACGCTACATTTCCAGGCAGCTACTAGAATCCTGAGATATCTGAAATGCTCTCCTGCGAAGGGATTATTTTTTCCAAAAGAAAACAACCTTCATTTATCTGGATTTGTTGATGCTGATTGGGGAGCCTGTCTTGATACCCGTAGATCCCTCACTGGTCAGTGCATTTTTCTTGGATCTGCTCTTATTTCATGGCGTGCAAAGAAGCAGCATACTGTTTCCCGATCCTCCACTGAAGCTGAGTATAGAGCTTTAGCATCCATCACATGTGAAATTCAATGGCTTACTTTTCTTCTCGCTGATCTTCAAGTTGATACTTCCATACCTGCTTCTTTATATTGTGATAACAAATCGGCCATATATCTAGCTAACAATCCAGCTTTTCATGAAATATCAAAGCACATTGAACTTGATTGTCATATCATCCGTGAGAAGCTTCTTGATGGCTTACTGAAATTGCTTCCAGTTTCTACTAAAGATCAGTTGGCTGATATTTTCACAAAGCCACTCCATCCAGGTCCCTTCTAATCTATTGTCTCCAAGCTTGGTCTTTTGGACATCCACAATCCAGCTTGTGGGAGGGTGTAACAATATAGATAATGACGTGGCATGTTTGTTAAGAGTTTGTTAGCTTAGTCATTATCCTGTATATAAAGACACCTGTAGCGTTATAATTGATTGAAGTAATCAATTAAAAGCGTATTATTTTCTCCCTTATGTTCTTCCTTCTTCTTCCTGTTCTCTCTAGAATGTTTACCATATTCACCATTGTTTAGAATGGACAACAAGCATTTCGATTTTTGGAATTAGTTAAATAGGGATTTTTTTTTTCGGTATAATAAATAGGGATTTTAATTAGAACTTAGAAGTCAGTAGTTGAGTTTTTAGTTTTCAAGAGCAAGTGTACCTTTTTGCATGTAAGGCGCGAAAAAAGAAGAGAATCTTGGAGGGAACTTAAGAAGATCTCATTTTCAAAGTGCTGAATTTTGTAGATTAGCCAATTCATGCTAAGTAGAATCTTTCTACACAATTTTATTTTCCTTTTGAATGGTCTGTACATTTTAACCTTTACTTTTTGTTTTGAATTTGGTATCCAATTACAATGTTTCTTTTTGTTATGAGTTTCTTTGTTGAATCTTCTGTAATCATGATTTTCTAATTCTTTTTCTGGATTTTGGATGAATTGGTTTATACCCATTTCTTAGAATTACTTGTATAGCTCAATCTTGATTTTCAGTTAGCAATCTCTTGTTGTTTGAAGGTTGTGGAAATTGTTGTTTACATTATTTTTCATAAATCTTGATTGGGAAATTAATATGCATGCATGTTATTGATTGAATGCTATAAAATTAGGGATGATTGGAAGTGAAAGTTGAGATTTTATATACACGAATCTGATTTAAGCTGCGGGGGAACATGTTTGAATCAATTTGATTCTGGGTTTTGAAAAAATTTAGAAATTGCTACGGCCTTCGAAACACGGACACGACATTTTATTTGAAAAATGCGTGTCGGACACCGACACGCTCCGACACGTTCCGACACACGTTCAACACGTGGTCAATATTTTTGGACACGTTGACTATCCCGACACGCGATTTTGACCGTATCCGACATGGTCAAAGCGCATAAACATAAAATTTTTGAAATTTTTATAAAATAAAAATAATTCTAAAATAAAATAAAAATAAATTGTAAGAAGAGGAAGAATGAAGAAGAACGCGAACGACGATGAACAACATGTCAGCCATGAAGAAATGCTCTTCGAATCAGTCTGGTGGTTCCTCTATGCCAAGATCTTATGTTTCATCATCTTCTTCGCCGAAATCATATTCGGTCTGGGTTGGGATGTAAAGAAGTGATGATGAAAAGGGAGAAAAAAAAAGAAAAAAATAAGAGTTATTTTGGAGGCGAAGAAGAACGTGAAGGAAAAGGATGCTGGTTGATAATGATGCTCTCATAGATGACTATTGATAGTAAAAATATGAGTTATGTGGTTGTCTTCTTCTCAACCACTTGTTTTTTAACCCTGGTTCTACTGTGACTGTGCTACGGAAATTAGATTTTTTAAATGAAGACAATAATGACTTATAGACTATGGTATACCAATTGTTGAGCTATAGTTTGTAGATTGAAAAATTATTTATATAATCTTAAATAGAATATGCATAATACTTTATAATATGGGACATTTATTATTACAACCCAACTCTACTCTTACAAAAATAATATCAATTTCTTGTGATTCATCTATTATATGTATTAAATATAAATTATACTATGTATAAATATATATATATTATTTAATATCAAAACGTGTCCGAACGTGCCGAAATTTAATATTTTTTGGAATTAACGTGTCGGAGTGTCGTGTCGTATCGTATCCCGTGTCCGTGTCCATGCATCATTGGCTACAGCACTCAACTTTCATCAAGAAAGTGTTATAGCAGGTAAAAATGCAAGAATGTAAAATAAAAAGGAAAAACCAAGAATTCTAGAATTCTAGTTGTTAATATCTAATTGTTAATTGTAAACATAATTAGAGTACTTCTATATAATCAAATCTAATTTTAGTTAGTACTGATTGAGTTTTAATTGAAAAGTGAGTTCTATGAGTTTCAAGAACCTAATAG